>JASAOE010000354.1:0-50000 GCA_029964075.1 Patiria pectinifera
TCTTTTTGTTTCTTTCAGGACCTGGAATCGGACTGTCGCATGTTTTATCAAGAGAGCTAATTGGCCGTTGTTTCCAATCAGGGGGTACCTCTACAGCTTTCTCTATCTCCCAGACCGGGACCCCTGTTGCTTACATTGCAATTCCATGGCTGTCACAGTTGTTCTTGGATACCTACGGCTATCGAGGCACATTGCTACTCCTGGGTGCCATCTTCTTTCATTTGACAGCATGCGGTGCCCTGTTACGTTTCCCCTCTGACAACGATGCGACAGTCACAAAGGAGGGTAGAGACTATATTGCCTTAGTGAGTGGTGCTGAGGAAGGAACTCAAAGCAGTACGGACTCGACCGCGTCTAGACGAAGCAGTGACCAAGAAAATCGAGCTAAGACATCAGCGGCCTTTTGGCAAAATTTGCACACCGAGCTCTTCTACGATGTGACATACTGGCTTTTGGCGATCATTTACATCATAATTCAGTTTGTATATACTGCCTGGTTGGTATATTATGTTCCTCACACTCAGGCCAAGGGGTTTTCGCTGAGTGATGTCACTATCTTTACCGCCATCTCCGGGCTGACGAGGATACTCACAGGTCTCAGTCTCGGACCTCTGTTGGATAAGATCAAGATTATTGGCAATAAAGGCTTCATGGGAATCACTTTGATATTACTAGCTCTGTATTACCTCATCGACCCGTGGCTGACGTCCTTCTGGTCGACAGCTGTCAATCAAGGCGTGTATGGATTTGCCATTGGTTTGGCATGGCTGCTGGCAGACGTCTTGTTATGTGAAGCCATCGCTGTGGATCGATTGGGTAGCGCCTTTGGTTGGATCTCAATGAAGTCTGGCATTCTGCGTTTTTTGCTGCTGTATCTGCCAGGTGAGTTCCGTTGTGATCTTTTCCGTTATTTGAAAGTCTAACTCTTTGTAACTTATTTTAAAATTGTTTTGGTCCCTGATCAAATTTGATAACATAATTTACATCGTCATCATTTACACAGTCATCATCGTGGGGTGCTGTGGTCCAGTGGTTTAACGGTGTTTGACTCGTGTGCCGTGGTACATTGGGTTCGAATCCTGACCGTGGGAACATGGTGCTTGTGCTCTTGAGCAAGGCACTTTACCATTATTGCTTCGTCCTTCGGATGGAGCGTGGGTCCCGTGTGTTGTGTAATGCACGTTAAAGAACCCAGTAACACTTATCGCTAAGAGAAGGGGTTTGCCCCGGTGTTTCTGGCAGTGGCTGTAATATGCGCCGCAGCACCTTGTAAACTTATAAGGTGCTACATAATGGGTCTCATATTTCTCATAAACTTCATTTTACCTTTAATAATAGACATAATTCCAGCGCCTTGAGTACCTAATTGTTGGTAGATACGTGCGCTATATAAGACCCCGTTATTATTATTATTATTATCATTTGTATAGGGCCTACACTCTTAAAAATCGGTCGAATCAGATCCGACTTTTCACTAAAACAACACTTTTTGGGGTCAAAGTAATAGTTTTGCCAAGATTTTCTGGTCAGTATTTCTGAAAAATTAGCCCATCAGTCTTTTCGTTGGTAAAAGTGCATGGTAAAAAGCAGGAGAGAGTATTAGTTGTACAGTGGCTGTGAGCTGCGATATAGAGCTGGCACTTTCGTCTCTCGATAACAAAAAAAAACTGTCACCGTGGGGAAAATTGCCCCTGGCGCGCCCATACGTCATATTAGTATTCAAATTGATTTGTTTCAATTTTTTCCATGATGCAGGTTTGATCTACGACCTAACAAGGAGCTACACCTTGACTTTCATGCTATTGGGAGGCGCTCACCTCATTGGTTTCGCTGCTTTGCTTCTTCTTGTTTGGTTGCAACGAAGAAAACAATAAACCAAGTCGTGTCGAGAAATGTTCTGATGAGGGCAGAAACATACCAGACATGCAGCTTGAACTGTCTGTATATATATTTTGCAAAGCGCACATTGCTGGCCAGCGAATCGCATTTTAAATTTAGTTCAAGAGAGTTGGAAGACTCATTTAAACTCAGTTAAGTATGTTTAAAACTCTCCTGTATTCATTTTACACGTCGAAAGCACATTTGTACTATTTAGAGGAGTCAGGTTGGCGTAGCGGTACTTTCCTTGCCTTCCACCGTTGTGATACAAGCTATGCTTTTAAGGTTTTGCCACCTCTAGTGGCCTTTATATTTTGTTTCAATGCATGCTTATATTATTTTTTTCATTTCTGTCATGAAGAGCAAATAAATGTGATTTGATTTGATTTGACCCGGGTTCAAATCCCGCCTGGGCCAATATGTGGATTGGGTTTTCAGTCCCTACCTGATTCCGTGGGTTTTCCCCAGCATATTCTTCTGGGCTTTTCTCCCACCTCTAAAACTGTAACTTCTTCTCATTGTCTTCTCTCCACAGGTTTATTCAGGCTTGCGAGCTATAGTGCCCAGGGCGCTTTTGAAGAATCCTTGGTTTCATTACCATAAGTTAATAATAATAATACCAATAATTTTGTAATGTAGCACAGTAGTGTATACGGGATTCGAGATTGTATAAATTAGTAAAATTTCCACAATTTTGTGTAATTTGTTTTTATTATCACAGCATTGATAATGAATAATCTAACAAGACAATGAATTTATGAGCAAGACCCACAAGAAGTTGGTCTAAAACCGTGCCCTGGGAAACTTTTACATGTATAAAGAACTTGGTGATTGCGACAAATCCTTCTTTATTCTTAATAGCTTCTTTCTTTGATCATCTTTTGGTATTACATGTATCTATGAACAAAGACATTGTGTGAAAAGAATAACGTTTATAAGGAAGATTAAAGGTTAAAGAAATAGGCCTAAATTATTATCTTATTTACAAAAAAAAAGTTTTCTTGTGTTAAAACAATTATGTAAACGAATACCAAGGTGCAGATATTCCTTTTTATTTTCTCTGAAAGCTGTACATTATACACTGTCTTTCTATTTACAGTATATTTCTTCCGTCAATCGGCATTATATTCTATGGTTTGTTTCTCTGTAGCCTATGTACTATTTCTTTCTTTTAATAGTGTATATAATTGTGTTTGTTGACTAGTTTGCTCAACTTTACAGTAATGATAATTTAAGTAATAGTTTGTCACTCGAAGTAGAATGAAATGGGTGTGTCCTGCATTGCCCGGGACCTGGGAACTTGGTGTTCAACCCAAAAAAATTAAATTGTGTTAAAGAATATGCAATACATTATGTTCACAAAATGATACAAATATTGTATATGCAATTAGAGGCAGCAGTAAAGCCTTGACCAAATACAGTGACAAAAACTGTTCTAAAGCGGGTTGTCTGCTAACGTCCTTTGGCCCGTTCTGTGATTGGTTGTTTGATCCCCACAGTGCCAAGCTTTTTCCTTTTTTCTTGCATGAAAGAAGACGTAGATGGAGAGAGAGTAGGTCAGAAGACTAGCAGACAGCAAACCAACCTTGACCTGAAAATCACCAAAACAAAAGCAATAAAACAATAAGAATCACAAACAACCTGTCCTTTCAAAAGGCGGCAAACGTTTTTTTTTTTTTTAAATTAAAGTACGACGCTTCGTAGCATGCGTTTAGGCATTCTCATAGCCGTTTGAATGCAATGCTTTCACGCTGTATTATTGCTACGTTGGTGGATCGTTTACACTGTGGCTAAATTCCTAGTCGATAGCGCAATGCAACATCCTATATAGATTGTATTCATCAGCCATTGGGGCGTGTATTTTGATATATTAATTAATAAACACTAGCGGGCGCTGTGCGTATCCATGTGGAACAAAAGCACACACCTCCCAGATGGCCGCAGTGCAACTATTATTTATTATTTATTATTTATTTATTCTCATCATGTATAAACATGAAACTTGTCTCCTCGTTCTGCACACAAATATAATGTATAAAACACTTAGAAACTTCACATTAAAAACCAAAAAACATATCACATAAATGTACAAATAGACGTAACAATATAAGAACACTGACAAGAGTACATGTAACCAGAAATAGAACAACAAATTTAGCCTAATAAAATAAATAAATAAAATATCTGGATTGATAGAGCTATTATGTAAAAAGACAAAAAATGGGAAAGAAACAATGGGAAACCGGGGGGGGGGGGGTATAAGAAAACCAGGGGGATATGAGCGGGGAAAAAGGAGACCTTACATGTACGAAGGGTATAAACACACACATTTACATCACGATTTAAAAAGCATTATCTGTCTGATATGTCTGATTAAAAACACGGGATTGCCCTGCGTAACAAAAAATAAAAAAATGTGTCGTGTTAACGAGATTTCAACTATACCTTAACTACCGCTTCCGACATCCATCAGAAAAGGGCATATTGAAATGCGTTTGCTTTTGACGTAATGTGATTAAATTAATTTTTTTTTTAAGAATTACAAAAGTTAATTGTTTGAGTTTTATATTTCAGGTCTTTCCAGTCAGTGAGCAGTTTGTGGCAGTTTTTATTTCCGCCACCTTGCCATGAACGGAACCCAGCGAAACAGACCTCCCCCCACCAATCCAATCGTTTTACTGTGTGAACTTGACTGTTTCACTTGGGAAATGGAAACTAACTTATTACCCAGAAGTCATTGTCGTTCAAGAGTCTCTGTGTGATGATGAAGAGCGGATACTGCAGAAGGCTGAAAACTGCCGACAGCAAGATCAGCAGACCGTAGAGTGTGCCAAAATACTCCGTGGGAAAACTAGACACAATCAGAAAGTAATCAACGAGAACAAAAAATAAGTGATTGCACACTGAACTCGGTAGGGAAAACACCGGGGACTCAGGCACAATTATTACCCCCTCTACGACCAAACCAAAAATAGAGTTGAAGGACACTGGAATGCCATTGTCGCCGTGTACTTACGCGCGCTCTTCTGCGAAGACGCTACGGGTTATAATGTCCACATTCAGGTAAAAATCGGTCGTGCGTACTTTGTTTCAAAAGCGCGCCAACCAGTGCGCAAACGTAAACGCGCCGTGTCCTTTACTGACTTTCATGAGGAGGCAGCACAGCGCCACCTACTGTCCCTGAATGGAGTCGAAAGCTTACTACAGACTGTTTAATGACCATCGTAAAAATACTGTAGAACTGATTGAACGATGGGCTAACAATAAACAAGCTAACACAAACTGCGTCGATAGTTTAAAACAAAAATCTTACAACAGTGAAGTTCCTGAGGCTGTCAGGCTGTACACAAACGATCTGCTCATTACAGAAAGCACGAAGGTGGCATACTGGGCCTCCAGTATGGGTAATATACCACACACGCCGAAGATAAGACAAATGGTGGTACAGGTGGCGTAGGCCAGGGCGGCGTCCTTCTGATCGCTGTATGGGCCACGCCCTTCGAGTCTCTCTATGGAGAACAAAAAGTCACGTGTAACATTTGAGCGCCAATTGGAATGCTGACAAAG
Source organism: Patiria pectinifera (assembly GCA_029964075.1). Classification (NCBI taxonomy): domain Eukaryota; kingdom Metazoa; phylum Echinodermata; class Asteroidea; order Valvatida; family Asterinidae; genus Patiria; species Patiria pectinifera. Next base: position 5,446 of record JASAOE010000354.1, read on the forward strand.
AAAAGGCAAGGCTACCGGGCTTAAGTCACAGGCAGAGCGAAAGAATTTCTGCTTCCAAAGATAACTTGGTTTGGCGTCAGGGTACCAAACCGGTTTCAGGCTCAAGCCCAAAGCCGAGACCGGATCGACGCCAAGGTTTGATAAACGCTATTTGGATGCCAACTTTCACTTTTCGGAAAACTTGACACGTGACCCCTCTGGACCAATAAAGCTTACCTTCTTCCTTGTCTTTATTTAAGCAGCGGTGTCTGCGTTTATTCCTGCTGACAATCAGCCCACTAAATGGAGCACACAGGATTCCTCCTAGCTGAATGAAGGCAAGTGCGTTGGTGTAGGAACTCACTGAAACCCAGGAGGAAAAAACATTCAATATGTTGTAGTAAAACTAAAAATAACCAATCATCATCCAAAATTAGTATTAGTTTGGTTCGTTTGGAATAATGTTCACCATTTTCTCCGACTTTATGTATTACGTTTTGGTGTCATGACACAATACGGATGGGACTAGACACCATCTTACACTATAGGACTGGAGGCGCTTTTCATGATGGCCATTCTGTATTTTGTCGGCCAACAAAAATATGACGCACTTGGTGGCTGTTGCACCCTGGTCCGTACGTCACCTCCTCTAGCGACGCTTGTGCGCACCGCGGCGACCACACCGGATGAACTCGAAGATGATTTATGTGTTTGTAGGCCATGCGAATTGGGACTTGACTTACCGAGCTGTTCGTCATTGTCAGCAAGTTTGGTCAGCACCGGGTTCAGCGTACTGACAAAAAACAATACGTCCAGTTGCAGAATGGAAAACCACAAGTAGAAAAGGCCGAAGAGGGGCGACATGACGCACGCCCTCAACGACGGGAAATCCTTCGACAGTGGGTTGCTAGGCGACGCGAGAGTAGAGTCGCCATCTTGTTCAGCGGACTCACCGCTGACTCCATTCGGTAATCCATTGCCACACGCACCATTGTAGCATTCTGAGACTTCTTTAAATGAAACGAAAATTGATTACATTATTAGTCAATGAGCAAACTGCGAAAATGAGCTACATTGTTCAAAACCTGAAAAGCCTTTTTGTCCCATTATCTTTTTTGGTACAAAATACATATATAAATAAAACTGTTTTATACCAACCATTATTCTCAACTTTCTTGGCTTCTCTGGGGTCAGGTTCTTTAAGTGCTTCATCGTCCTCACTTTTAGGGTGATATTTTCCCTCTGTGTCCGTGATGGCGTTGCTGTACGCGTGCAGCGTCTCATCCTCATGAATATTCAACGTTTTTCCCGATCGCTGATTGGTGTAGTAATCCGGTGGGAGTGGCCATGGAATGTGCCCCTTCTTCGGCAGCAAGACGAATGTGTTCAGAGCGAAGACAAACGTGCTGCCCGCCAGAATGAAGAAAGAGGTTTGAACTTGGAAGTCGAAATTTTCGTAGAGGACCTGCGGAATTCAGGATAGGAGAAGGGAAATGAAATTAAAGATTGTTACTTCGGTAAGGCCAAAAAAAAAAATATTCGGTCTCTGGTCAGACCAAAGTTCCGGAATTGACGCAGCCACGCGGCTTTTTTTTCTTTTTTTTTTCTTTTTTTGGTCTTTCTTCAAGCTTGGATTGTACAGACAAGGTGGGTACTATTTTGTTTTTTTTGTGTCCTCATGTACACTGGTGTTCTCCATAATTTGCCTTGGTGCTTTCGATCATTTGCCTTGGTGCAATTTTCCATTCCTTGGTGCTCTTTGGTGAAAACATTTGAGGAGGTGCGGAAATAGAGGGCGCTGTTGGAGCTACCGCGGAACATTTTGGAAAAAAAAAAGATCGACGCGCATGATTAAAATCGACGCGCGCGCTGACCAGAGACCGACTTATTTTTTTTTTTGGCCTAACCACCATACGGTAGCAGACCAGTAAATAAACTTCCATAGACCCCAATGGTAAATGCTCCCACTTCAAAAATTCGGGAAATATCTTTCAATTTCTGTTCAATTTACGGGGTCAACTGATGACTTTTTAGAGAAATTTCCCATCTGAAGACGATCACCCCTGAAAATAGTCCTGAAGCCCCATCATTTTTTTAAAAACGATACCTACTCCATTGCAAGACTCATATTTCATCAAAATTGCGAGAAAAAAAAATCTCTGACTGCGATTCTGCTGCTGAAAACAAGCCCTCTGTTTTCGGCCACCTTTCCTTAGGGCCCCCCCAACGGGCGTGAATTGCTGCTTCCTTCCGACCCCCCCCCCTGTTCGCTTGTTGCGGAACCGCCATTGGTGACCCTTTGAAACGCCCCCCCCAGGTTCCCCTGAAAAAAAAAAAACCCCGCAAACATTTTGACAAACAACGGTGGCGCCATTTTGCCAACTACAGAGAACGAAGCGTTTGAAAAAAATTTCTCCAAACCACTTGTACGGCACGAGGAGGATGGATGGACTCATATTTCATCAAAAATTGCGAAAAAAAAATCTCTGACTGCGATTTCTGGCCTGAAAACAAGCCCTCTGTTTGCGGCTACCTTACTGTAAGGGCGCCCCCGGGCGTGAATTGAGCAGGTAGCAGACCAGTAAATAAACTTCCATAGACCCCAATGGTAAATGCTCCCACTTCAAAAATCAAAAAAAAATACTCCCAACAAGGTGTGGTGTTCACACACATCATTAAAAAGCTTATTTCATCATCTTTCAATCTTCTGTTCAATTTAGGGGGGAACTGATGACTTTTTGGAATTTCCATCTGAAGACGATCACCCTGAACTGAAAATAGTCCTGAAGCCCATCGCCATTTTGCCATACGTACCGAGGTGGTTCAACGCGCATTTCTGCCGGTTGTAACTTTCTATGACACGGTCGAAAATGTGCCGTACAACCTACGCGCAAGCGAGCGTGATAACACCCGTTAACAAAATATTGTGGGGTACCCAGCCTGTTTTCAAACTTCTCGTTGAGACAAAGTCCGAATTGAGAACATAATAGTCTCGGTCACAGGAAGACACTAAGTTCAAGCATTTCCCTTGCCTGATGCACGGCGGTTCATATCCGCCGAAAGAGGGCGCTCGCATGGGTTGCTTTGGTAGCGCCCTTTACTGGCGGCCTTGAATTTTACAGGGTGCATTGGGGAAATAAAAATCCCGTCTTGAACTAAGACTATAATTTGATTTATTATAAGCCCACGTATGACACTGCGCTCTTGTAGTTGCTGAGGCTGTTTAGAATCGTGTTGCATGCATGATGAGTTCCATTATCCAACGGCCGAATTCAGACACAATGTGAAGTTTATCAAGTTGTCAAGTTGACGACCCGTCCTCGCCCTTGTACAGTGTGTGTGTAATCACTCCAAATTCATACTCGCGCTCTGTTGCCAAAATATCAATGTGTGTTATCATGACTGACAGGTTTGTAAAGGTGTTAAGCAAACACACCCAACGGGTGCGATCAAATGAAGCATGAGTGTAGGTACGTGCAGAACACTAGTTATGCTGGCTGGTAAACAAGGACGCAAAAGGTGTCGCCAGCACGTCAAGTACATCATTTTAATACAGTAACAACCAATGTCTTTATTCTAGAACCACTTATATTTTGTACATGGTAAAGTACATGTTCGGCCACTTTGGAATCGCTTCATATTTGCCTAGGGTCACTCCCACAACAGAACGTTTATGTGTCATGTTTGTAGAAGGGGCTGGCAATGAACTTTGGATGCCTTTTAGTTTTACTGTCTCAGCTAAGCTTGCCCACATTAAGATGAATGCTTTGAGTTCAGCTCGTACCTGACGCCGCATCTAAAGGCGCATCGCAAAGGATTGGGGGTAATTGCGCTAAGACTACACGTGCATATGGTGCGCATGCGTATGTTGACCTAGAGCCCAGTTTTCATTAAAACAAATCTAATAAGGGCCCAAAAGAAAACAGAGGTCATATAACGTGGGAGAAGGCAGTGAGTAACAGGCAAAGTGCCGCCTTGGGCAGTCCGGGGTTGCGTATTGAGAGTTGACATATAAATTCTTTACTCAAATCTTGCCCAACTTTTTTAGGTTAACAGTGTTAAATTCCGGAGAATGTGGGTCCATTCCGCCGCCAGTGCAGTTTATCTGTAATAAGGCTTACGTTTGATACTGCACGTAAGTTCTTTTTGGTTTTTACGACGAGCGATCAAGTTACAACTTGCAGTTTCACTAACAATGGGTAATTGTATTACACCCAAGGAGATACCCTTGTTGCCAAGAGAATGTACAATAAAGCTCGTTCGTTTTTGAAGAAAAAGCTTATTTGGTGTGCCGGACAATCGGGGTTTTTTTTACACTGGAGGCTATCGTTTTGATTTTCTGAGGTCATGTGTATGTGTCATCTGACTGTGTGTTATTGATCTATTCAATTTTACCATTCAGACAATCTTTAAAACAGCACTTCAGAAACTGATAAAGTTCCATTATATAGGCCTACACTTCAAAAACAGGTTGATGGCAAACAAATAGTAAAAAGGCAAAGGTCCATTTACTGACACTGGAAATATGGTCATTGGTAAAACAGACGGAAATCGATAGAATTCGTTCAGTGAAATCAAGTTTTGGTGTGGTGGTTAAAACCATAGCTTTTTTTCAATCACGGAACTAACGATCGGTACAGAATTTGAAGAAGATTCCCACAGCTAAACTAAAGGTTTCCTGCCGCGTAACTTTCTACTTTAACACTTCGAATTAATACACTTGTTTTTCTGTCTTCCTACACGAGAGTATGATATTGTTCACCGCTTTTCTGTTCACCCCTGAATTTCTTCAGAAAGATTGCCCCGTCATGCGGTGATATATTATGGGATACTCGATGTGTATCAGACCCCCGGAGGAAATCAAACAAGTGCACAGACATAAACGTGTGCAAACATCGTTATATGCCCATTCTTTTGTCATGGAGCCGCGCAAAAAGCGGGTTGACAATTTATCAAGTGGCATTGAGTTTACTGTTTGCTGAGTCGTTTGCCAAATCGTATTTCAAGTTCTGCAACTGATACCGATGGTAATAATTTATCATGTCTTATCGTAAATTGTTTTAACAAAAATAAGTTTCCGCTTTAATGTTTTGTATAATTTTGCTGTTGTTTAACTTTCTTGTGAGTATCATTAGTCAAATAAATCAGGGGAGTTTGACAAATGTTATTGTTGAAAATGGGGTTAACTACAAAGTACAATAATGACAAGTCGTAAGAAAGAAATACATCAGGTTACCTTCACAACCAGAAACACCCAGGCGGATGAGTCGAAACAGCCGCAAAATATGGTCATTACTATCCATTTATTTCGTCCAAATAGATTTGAAATCTGCGGAACAGAAATATATAATATCACACATAAGTTTGTATATTTCACATGGACATTTATGGATGGTAGCTGACATGTGAATAAACCAATAATATCAAACTGTTGGACTGAGGTGCAACAATGCTTAGTAAAAAAAAATGGAACTCTTCAAAACTCTGTGTATTCATAATGTCCATGTTACAATCGATTTTAAATGACAACACAAGGTAAGAGTGTATTAAAGCTACTTGACATGCCTAATAACTCAGTGTCAAAGATCTGGTCAGGGTTTCGACGACAACAAAGCACATAAACACACAATAATAAGAGTTTTTCGGCTTATTAAAGTTGCATGTTATCTTTTCATATGTGGTTTGTTTTTGGAGTGAGGAACTCAGTCACTGGGGGATCATGTTGGCGTGTATAGCGGTGCTTTCCTCGCCTTTCACCGCTGTCAGCCGGGTTCGAATCCCGGCATGGGTTTTCAGTCTATGCCTGATTCCGTGCATGGATTTGCCCTAGAATATCATTTTGGGAAATTGGGGTTTTCCTCCCACCTTCAAAACCGCAATTTCCTTCCCCGTTTTCTACCAAGTCCCATCCCGCGCTGGCGCTGTTAGATGTTGTCGAAATAAAATAAGAAATAAAAGCTGGCACAGTGGCACTTTGCTCGCATTGAACCTTTATGACCCGCGTTAGAATCCAGGCCATGGACCTCCAGTGAGGCGAGCCCGAGGTTGCAGGTTCAAATCCCGCCCAGGCTAAACTGAGAAAACTTACCTGTAGGTTTACCACGAGAAGCTGGACACCACCGGCTGATACGCATACGGCTGCAGGGAAGACTAGTAAAGGATTACTGGAGCTCATCGCGAACATCAGGCTCCCAGCCAACATCAGAACGCTAAATAAAATACCAAACAACACATGTAACTTGGAAGATTTGTTGTTGAAGAAAACTTAACCACTGGGATTTACCACCAATGTAACCAACTCTTTGATCGCTCAGAGCACGGATCCTCTATAGAGCCTTCAAATATCAAGACTGTACTGATTTTATGATCGGTAAAGATGAAGCCTATAACGACAATTCAAATTATACATCTTTCGGCAATGTGTATATTGAACCATGGAGGATTCCTTCCTCCACGATTGAACAATATATAGTCCAGATATAGGCCTACATCTCAAAACATATTGGAAAAAAGTTAGGCCTTACTTTGTTTTGTCATCTGATAAACTGATAAAGGAAAATCCAAGACCAAAAAGTAAAACGAGAAAACTGAATAGATCTTTGCCACTGATAATGTTTATTTACGACCACTCGTGATATATATGAAAGTGGAATGTAATTTTCTAACTTGTGCTACTCACCTTATCATTATTCTCATGAAAAGAGTTCCCATTTTGTCGAATAGCAGTCCGAGTGGCAGCGAGGCACCGGAAACGCAGAAGTTAGCTACCGTGAAAACGAGTTGAAGCTCGGCGTCCTGATCGGCACAGCCCGCTAGTCCCGGCACGGTGGTCGGTTGGCTCGCGTTGGCCGTGGAACCGCTTGACGGTACGGTACTGCGAGGGTCAGCTGTGGTTCCCTCGGTCCAGCATTTATCCGCGAAGTATCCTTCCTGTTTCAGGACAAAAACCAGTGAGGCCCATCCGAAGATCCACCCACCAAAGCACAGACACTCTAGCGACCCAAGAACTAGGAGACTGACTTTATGCACCTTACGAGTTAACATCTTTGAAAACCAGTGGTCTGTCACATAACACGACTGCGATACAATTGCCAGTATAGGTAAAACTGTGTCTTTTTATCGACAACGTGAATCAGTGTTTATTCGAGGACTTAGTAGCAACTCAGTCTGGCCTTCGGACTTGCCACAAGTTAGACAGTAAAGAACTGTTTCTGTAGGTTAAATATTAATGGACTTGATACACTGAACATATCATTATTGCGCATGATGTGGAGCGCGTCAGCGAGACGAACCTGACAACACCTTTCTGAAAATGGACTTACCCAAAACTAACGATTTTAACCAGACCACTGCACTTGAACCGTGACGGGGACGGATGCGAGCGTGCAAAACTTAATGTTTTTTGTGTGTGTGCGCTAATGCGTGCGAGAGGATTCGTATTATAGAGAACAGTATTTGGTATTAATTCTGCATCAGTGATAATAGAGCCTAAAAGTATTAGGTCACGCGGCGAGCTTCTGAAACCCTCGCGCGGCCGGCCCGCCTATGGGCATTTTACACAGGTTGCCCTTTCTCTTGCTTTATTTTTTGACAGAACTTAAGGATTTCTAACAGTAATCACCCCTAGAAACATTCATGTTGTAATTTTACCTCGGTATTCATCACGAAAAATTGATGAGAAGTTGGAGATGGATAAAAGCAAGAGAACGACGCTAAGATTTACCTACAGCACAGCCGATGGGTTCTAGATATCGTGCTGGCTTGAATACAGTCCTTATCAGCGGTCATTTCAGAATTTATTTTAATGCTAATGAGTCCTTCAAGTTTATTTCAAAAAAATCTATATCCTAAAAGACAATCTTATAGTCTCCTTTTTAACTTTCAGTTTTCACCCGATAACCGCCCCAAGATTATTTTATAAACTTTCATAATTATGCATACACCGAGTTCCAGTAGTCATGGGCGTCGCCAGGATTTTTTCTAGAGGGGGGCAAAAAAAATTTTTGCCCAAAAATGCTTGTATTTCTCAACACATTCTCGATTTATCAGTTTTAGAGGGGGGCAGGGACATTCCCCCGCCCCCAACTCATTAAATTTACACCACTTTGTCTTCACGCCTCTTTTTTTTTTTTCTCTCTTTTTTTTTTTTTTTTTTTTCTTTTTACGGGGGGGGGGGGGCAAGTGCCCCCCTTGCCCCCCCCCTCGCGACGCCCATGCCAGTAGTACATAGTCCACATGTATTTTAGATTTTCGGAATTGAGAGATCAGTCATTTTTGCCGGCACGATATTTTTCTTTCACGACGGCCGATTTTTCAGTTTCCATAAATTAAGATGCTTTCACTTTAATACAAAGACCTTTTTTCCGAGGGTGATTTCTGTAAGAAATCAATGTACCAAAAATAATTGCAACTTTTCGAATTTTAGCGGGTCAATTTTACTGTTAAAGCTAGTTACAGCGCGCCACCAGCAGGGGTGAACTTTCAGGTGCTCTACGCGGTGGTTTGTTTGCCATGGTTCGCGTGCGTGCCTGAGTCTCTCCCTCTGACAGAAACTGAGACCGCCTTGAACAAGGCTAGGCACGCACTGAGCAATGAGTCATTTTAATGAAAAGTGTTCCCAACTATAGTGAAGTACATGTACTTGCATAGTCTTTTTCGTGTTCTACTGGGATTGAAGCAAAATATGCCCCACTCCTTACTTCCAGAAGCCCCACGTATGAATGGAGTATTCCAACGGTTGTATTCCACCATGCAATTAGCCTCAAATCTTACTTATTCCAACGGTATATGAAACTAATTATGACGTTGTATAGTTATCAAAGTTTGTGATGAATTGGTACATTAGTGACACAACATGTGTATTATTCAAAAGCGGCGCCGTCGACGTCGAGATCGAGACGCAAGGCCAAAGGGGTCACCCTCTCCCGGAACACTAAACATTCCTGCCATCCCAGCTGATTGTTGGTGGTACAATAGGTTAACCCCATGGTTCAAACATAAATCATTTTCATAAGAGGCGGGTTATGTAGATCATATAAACTAGAATTTATTAGACAGCAAGCCTGCAGCGTACGGGTCGTAGAAGCTTATAGTTTGCACTTTTTGGAAGGAAGGAACCCAACATTAAATCAGTGATCATATTTCCGCTACCTACTGTATAGCACATCCAGAATGTAGATTCATTGATCATCATTCATGCATATTAATGATTGGTATAGGCTACGGCCTAGATGTTTATATTTATGTTTTTTTACTCCGCGTACTAGCTCTAGCCTAGAGCTAGGTCGGAGGACTGGTGAACGGTATAGTGTTTAAATCCTTTTGTGCTCTCAATGCATGGATAAATAAAGTTTCACATTTTTACTGATTAATATAATAATAATAGTGGGTATTTAAAGCGCACGTATCCACCAGGACTGGTGTTCAAGGCGGTACATCATTATATCATCACCATAGTGCAGACTTTGCGCAATAAAGATGTAACCATGCATATTACTATGGATGTTTGAGCCGTGACTACGCCTAGTGGTGATCAAATTTGGTACTAATTCATTGGTGGTCACATAGCGCAAGCCTTAGTGATCACTTGTAGGGCATTGACAGGTCGAGTGTAACTGTAAAGGTTAGAGTCCGAAACCAGATTTCATATGAACCCAAATTTCATACTAGAGATTCGCGTTTGTTGTTACAAACGCAGAGTGGTCGGGTAGACAACTATTTTATGAAACACTGTCCAGTTAAGTTATGAATATTTTTATGTAAGAACAAAGTATCAGGAAATTAAATCCTTTCCAGGACAATCAATTAAATTTCAGTAAACTTGTACACATACAAGTTATTTCTGGCTTGATAACGTCATTAGTCAAAAACGGGAAGTGAATACTGATTTTAGTTCGGAGTGGATGTTCATTGTGAAGTTAATTAACGTATGAAAATTTGGAAAAAATAATATATATGTGTGTAGTAAAATGCTTTCCCTTTTAAGTTAAATTCGGTTTTTATTGCTCTTCCGGTAACACCGGAAGTGAAGGTCAAGCGGTTTCGTGTCTGGGGACAAGAATTGTTTCTCACAGCATAGTCTACAACCTCACGAAAAAACGAACACGATACTATATTTAGTTCAAAAGATATAGCGCAAACTATTTCGTCAAAATTTGTCCTTAAATCACTTGTAATTTGATACCTGATGACGTCATGATGACGAAACAAAATATATAGTATCTTCGTAACGTGGTACAAATTCACACTAGGTTTTATGATCATACCGTAAACTGTATGGAAGAAATTTTGCTTTGTTTTGATTTCAGGCTAAAGTCTTCATTTTGAATTCACCTAACTTTAACCTTCCGGTTGACCCGGAAGAAGGGGTCAAGTGAGTTCACGTACACGAAAAGAAATGTTCATCAATTCATGGTATATCTTATTACAGAATATAAATATCACTGATTATTTTGTTCACGAGTTATGGGTGAAGGTAATTTGACCCTTTTCCAGCTAAAATCGCTTGTAATTTGACACCCGATGCACCACTTGTAATATGCACCCCTATGGATGAGGATCGATATATATTGAAAGTTACAAGTTCATACCTTATACCGTTTAGGAGAAAAGCCGCGGAGAAGTATTGTCCGGGGAAATTTTTTTTTTTATTGTGACAGATCCAAAGAGTGGTCGGGTTGTGCCCGACTACTCAACTAGAATGTAATTGTTTTTGCCTCCATGTTGGAAACGTGCAACTGTAATGATGTGTTTCCCTTTCCTTTTACCATATAGGAAAGTGCAAAACAAAGTTAAGTGCATCCTTGGTTGTTTCCTGGATTAATAATATATTTAAAATTTCCGTAGTAATTTAAAATTTGACGTGGACTAGTTTTTATTTCTAATGAATTTTCAAATGAACGCCATGAGGAGTTTAAACAAGAAATGTTGCGGGTACTTTCATTACGTTGGCGGATATCGTGTGAAGGGGCGAGCGGAGTGGGAGGGGGCGGAGCTACTTTTTTGGGCAATCAATTTTGTCAGCGTGAGTGGGATAACGCTTGCATTGCCGATGATTAATAGATCTTACATGGATTCACCAGTGTCTTTCGTACATTCCTTTACTGGAAAACAGTATGTAGGTTTACAACAGCTGGGGGAAAATGGTTTGAAAGAAAGTGGTTTGTCATCGTGGTTGTGAAATATGTGTAATATTATTTAGTTGTTTATGTCTGGCAACAGAGTAAATTATAAATCGTCTATTTAATCATGCAGCAAAGAACAGGTTTAATCAAAATTGGAGAAAAGTAAACAAAACACTAGAGGTTCGCGTTTGTTGTTACAAACGCAGAGTGGTCGGGCAGGCAATTGTTTTCATAAAACACTGCCGAGTTAAGTTATTAATAGGTTGATGTAAGAACAAGGCATCACGAAATTAAATCCTTTCCATCACAATAAATTATTTTGTTTAAAAATGCATCTTTAACGGTGTGATAAATTTCCATAAACATTTTCTGTACACATACGAGTTATTTCTGGCTTGATGACGTCATTATTAAAAATCGGGAAGTGAATACTGATTTAGTTCGGAGTGGATAAATGTTTATTGTGAAGTTAAATAACGTTTGGAAATATGGAAAATATAATTGTATGTATTTATAACATCTAACTTCCGGTTTCATGACGTCACTAGTATTTGGAAGCAAAAGGTTAACATTGTTATGGATATCGTTATTTGGGCTACGAAGATATACGACATGGATCAAATGATAGAATTCAATTTAAAATATGATCGTTTTCAAATTCTCATAGACATAAATAATTCCGATCTGATGACGTCGTGAATTTGAAACCTTGCCAAGTTATCTGTGGTTAATTAAAGAATATCAAGGGTCGTTTTGGTAAAATTTGAACCTACAGTCTTAAAGTAAAGAAAAAATCAATATTTCATGTGCCGCTAGGGGGCGTCCTTTCATGGTGATGACGTCATTACACTTTTTTTGTCAGGCATTTCTCACTAAACACATTCAGAATATATATGTCTGTAGTAAAATGCTTCCGCTTTTAAATTGTATCAGGTTTTTGTTGCACTTCCGGTTACACCGGAAGTAAAGGTCAAGCGGTTTTGTGTCCGGGGACAAGAAATGTTTCTCACGGCATAGTCTACTACCTCACGAAAAAACGAACACGTTACTGTATTTAGTTCAAAAGATATAACGCAAACTATTTTGTCAAAATTTGCCCTTAAATCGCTTGTAATGTTATATCTGATGACGTCATGATGACGTAACAAAATTTACAACATCTTCAAAACATGGTACAAGCTCACACAAGGTTTTGTGATCATACCGTAAACCGTTCGGAAGAAATTGTGCTTTGTTTTGATTTCAGGCTAGCGTCTTCATTTTGAATTCACCTAACTTTGACCTTCCAGTAGATCCAGAAGTAAAGGTCAAGCGAGTTTACATACGCGACAAAAAACGTTTAGCAGTTAATGGTCTATCTGATTCCATTGATTATTGAGTTCAAGAGTTATAGGTGAAAGTAATTGGTCACTTTTTCAGATAAAATCCCTTGTAATTTGACACCCGATGACGTAATCATGACGTCAGAGTAATATGCACCACTTCGGATGAGGGTCGATATATTTTAAAATTTTCAAGTTCATATCATATACCGTTTAGGAGAAAACCCGCGGAGAAGTATTATCCGGAAAAAAAGGAAAGAAAGAAGATTTATGAGAACAAATCCAGACAGTGGTCGGGTTGTGCCCGACCACTCAATAAGGCATGAAAGTCAATGCAGGCTATACGTCACTATTCAATACAAGTAATTACCCGTAACATAATCAGTTTAGGCCGTTTATGCACACACACACAAAATCCAAATTCACTTTGGCCTGAGTCCACTGTGGAAGTTATTACTCGCAACTTTGTAAACTATAAACATTTACGACTTAGCAGTAAGGTCGTTTAACTTGTTAGAAATTTACCTTTAATTGGTGCATGCAACATTGGGAAAATTGTAACCATAAAGTGTTATGGAAATTATGGCTAATCAACCTGCCTGTATCGTTAATGTGCGAGGCAACAAATAAGTCAGCGGCCACTGCATTAAAAGAAACCACACGGAACTGAGAGAAGCTCACTTACCTTTGAAACGTCTCCTCACTCCCCAAAGGGCATGTTTGATGCAACTGTTGGAGAAGAGTCGAAGAGGCGTTGCATCTTTGTCAGCTTAGACTTTCACTAAGTTGTACGTTCGCGCCGCCGGTACTGTGCACAATATGCATGCAGTCCGCGCACGCGCGCACGTATAGGGCCTACTTTTGCCGCGTATAGTCGTGTTCCCTAACGTGGCGCACTTCGAAGCTACCCGACTTTCCTCGTGCAGTGTTGCCAAACCTCTTTGTTGACAAACCTCAAATTCATGCAGTAAAATACTAGTACTTTTACCTTTGTAATGCTTGCTATTTAACCTCTGTGAACAATTTCGGTTTCATAAAATTTAATCCGAAATTCAAAAACGGTGGCGTCCGGAAATTGGGCACAAATTGGCGGAGTGTTCCCTAACGTGGCGCACTTGAATAAATCTTGGAAAATCCAAGTTAACATTTACGAATTTCTGTAAACTTGATAAATTCTGATAAATAAATATTATCTCTACTTACATACCCAGCCAGATGTTTGTCAGAAAATTATTTTCTTATTTTTCGGCGCATTTTCAAAGGGTTCACTTTGCACTTAAAAATAAAATCGGAAAATCACGCCAAATAAACTTTTCTTCTAACTTTGTTATGGGTAAATAAACTCGCGATTTATGAACAGCAGTGTTTAGAACTTGATGAAATTTCCCTTTCTGTGAAATTTCAGTTAAAACTTTTGCTCTAGGTAGGCGCTACAGGCAAAAAAATCAAAGTGCGCCACGTTGGGGGCCGCGCCACGTTAGGGTACATCAACAATATTCGTCTGTCCAAGATGGCGCCGGTAAATATGAAACAATTCCTGTTTCATTATTCAGAAAATTCCTTAAAAAAAAGCGAGCCCAAATATATAAAAGGTACATAATTATATTTCGCAGGAAAAACCCAAACAATTTAATTAACAAAAAATACACACCGTCTGAGGAAATTTACGACTGTGTCAAAGTGGTCAACAGAGGGCGCTACACAGCTGCAAATTCCAACAACCGACCTTGTTCGTTGTTCAGTAAACACTGCATAGAAACGCATTTACTTTTCTCCCAGAAATTGTATGAAATACGATTTGAAAGAGCTCCTTTTTCAGGGGAGAAGCATTTAGTTCGGGTGAACTACAAAGTACAATTCAGCAAGACGGAATCAGTACAACAGGGTTTGGTGGTGAATGTTTGTTAATTTTACCTCATAAAGTGCATGCAGACTGCAAGTAAGTGCAATACTCAGTAGACTAGCATCGACTAGCTTACACAGTCCACTACATACACTGCACGTTTTACGCCAAGTTCCACAACCCAACTGTTTTCAGCTTTTCAATTCAATGGAGGAGGTTGCCTAAACGGTATTAGGCGTTTGGAAGACAAGCTACCAGCGGAAAATGCCCACTATTCAAGACATAGATCCTGAGGTAGGTTTTTCCCCCACCAGAAAATGGATTATTAATTGATTAATAATTTATCAAGAAAAACATTAGTCAGCCCTATTTTATATGGAAAGAATGTTGCATCCTGACGCCAATGTTTTCATCATAGACTCCTATATCAACTCATTGAAGGCCAGTTGGTGCAAAAAATGTTGCAAAGATATGAATTTGGGACTAAGAAACATTTCCAATTATGTTACAAAATACTTAGAAAATATTCTTGACGCTCCGATAGACTTTGTCAGTTTGTGCACAACTGCTGAAATGGCGTCTGGATACTACATTCCTTACTACAGCGCATGACTTGTCATGTCATTCACATCAGTTGTAACTCATGGAACTGCATATTGTAATAAACTTAGGCCAAAAAAAAGAATAGTTCTGCTTCCGGTTACCCGACCGACCCTATTTTTAGGCTGCGACCCTAAAAATTTTATCGGCAATTCAAAAAAAAAAAAAAAAAAAAAAAAAAATTTAAAAAATAAAAAAAAAAAATCTTGTCTCTCTTGTCTTGTCAAAATAACTGTCAACAACTAAAAATGCTTGTAAAAATTGTTTGCTTATTACTTACTTACTTTTTTTTTTTATTTTTTAAAAAAAAACCTCTTTATTTTTTACAATATTCTGCTTGATTCAACTACTACTTCGCTGTATATAATCGTAATAATGCGACGCGCGGCGCGCGCCGCGCAGTTCCCGCCGCGCAGGCGGGCCATTAGTCTGAAATGCGGCAACTAGTCTGCTATGCGGCGATAGCAGTAGCATGGCTATGCAGCAGTGCAGCAGGCTGCAAGGCGTGCTCTCTCAAGACATCGCTAAAAATGCTGAGAAAAAAAATCACAAAAGAAATGAAAATGGAGAAAAAAGAAAGGAGAAATTGCAATTTAATTCAATTTTTTTTAGTTTTGATCACTGTTTTGTCTGTGTTTGTCTTTTCCGTTTTCCGATTTCATTTTTTGATTTTGAGTGATTTCATTTTGCGTATTTACAATGAAGCGGGTTGGTTGGGTGCATGTACAGTGCATCACACACGCGGGCCGGGGCCATTGGCAGTGCACCACACTTGACTGTTTTGCCAGCTCCATTCTTTCTGACTGAATTTGTGCCTATGGTGCGAAAATGAATGAATTTAAATTTTTTTTAATTAAGGAAGGTTTAATATACTTTTTTAAAATAATTTGGGTTTTTACTCACTTTTTTGGAAATTTTTCAGGCTGCTTTTGTAGTGCAATGAATAATTCATTTCTAAAAAAGTAAAAAAAATTGAAAAAAAAAAAAAAAAAAAATTTAAAAAAAAAAAAAAAAAAAAAAAAAACCTTTTTTTTTTTTTTTTTTTTTTTTTTGGGCAGAACTATTTTTGGCCTTAGCAACATAACCAAAAATGTCCTACTAAAGTTAAAATCCTATCTTCTGTTTCAAACAAATTTCAACATCTTCATTTCTAGGAATCATTTTATTCGGATGATAGTTTTTCTGATAACTCTGACGAGGAACTGCGAGTAGAATCAAGAGGGTCACGTGCAACCCCACTGTCGGTGCGCCCCAAAAGCGCCCCCAAGAGGACGCCAAGGAAGGCAGGATCTACGAAACCACGTAAGTATTCTCATTGGACTCTGTGTAAGTACTCTCATTGAACTTTGAGCCAAGGAAGGGTTTAAGGTAAATTATCTTGCCGGCATTGACTGCCCAACGAAGTAAGGTTTCCACAGATCTGATACCTGTTTCATCTAGTTGTTTCTGGCAGAATAAGCTTTAAAGATAAAATGCTTAATATTGAGGGAATATATTTATTAATCCTTCTCATTATCCGACAACACTCTCTTTTGATTTATGATTTTTTTGGTACAGCATCGCCTTACCAACAGAGGCCTTCATCAGCCAAACAAAGAGGCAAAAACGCAACATTATCTTCCAGTGGTCCTCAGAAATCATCCAGGGAATTGTGGTTGCAGAGTCTTCGTCTTGGCACCGGAAGTGAGTTAGATCTCGATGACCTTGCTCCAGAAGAAAAAAGAATCAATTCCAAAATTTGACTCAGAATTGTGTCCCTTTTTTGGGGGCATAATCGGTCTTTGTGGTAGCTTATTGAAATTTTAAAAGTCAATTTTCAGACAGCACTGGACAAATTTAAAGGTTGGCCAATTTCGATACTAGGTTAAAGATCCAGCAATTTTTGGAATTATTTTCGGACTGATTATCTAGATACAAGTACATTTGCACTGGTCCAACGCCTCGAACAAAATTGGAAGAGTCAGTGTTCTTGCTGCACAACTTGTAGACTAGATCCAAACCTGACTTGTAGCAAATATTCTTTCCTCGTTGTCCAGATTTAACAGGTAGCGGTCGGAGTAGCAACTACACTGGCAAAGCAGGGACAGCCAATGCAGGCCTGAACAGCTGTAGTGATTATCTCAAGGAAACAGTGTTAGGGATGACGTCCAGGAAGCATCAACGGGGTAACACAGTAGATGGTAAGTAGCAACTGTCAGGCTTTTTTTCGTGAACTTTAAAGTCAAAACTTTCGTTGCCAGTCAGTAGCCTATATTTGTGTCCATACCCATCAGTGTCAGTCATATGTCCTGGAAGAGTTCAATAATCACTGATATTCACTAAAGTATCTGTGCTTATTGTTTGTCCCTCCTAGAACCCCTGAACAGGAACTCCAAGGGCGTACCCAGCTACAAGCCCAAGGAGGATATGTATGATGACATCTTGGAACTCAAGAAGGTGAGAGGGGAAAGACATCACTGTTATTAGTAACTGTTAAAAAAACAGAGTTAAAAAAGATGGTTACTTTTCTCTGTTCTGAATTTGTTGAATGTCAAAACTCACTACAACAATGGTTATTTGGGTCATTTCAAGATTATTTTGAACAGTCTGAATGATGCTTGATGGTAACTCACTCCAATCTTTCATAGTCTATAAGGAGTTTTTTTGGGTCTTTTGCAGGATCAAGGACGGTAAAAATTAGATGGGGCTTGATGCTCCTTGTAAGTTGAGGACAAAAAATGTCATTGGGCAATTCTGGCAATTCTTTGGGAGTGTGGGATTTTTCAAAGATTTTTGGAAGCTTTCCTGAAGATTTTTAATCCTTATGTCAATGATGTCATCTCATTATGTTTGTCGACAGCAAAACAACATCTTGAAGGCTGAGAGCGAGCGAATCAAAGCGCGGAACCGGCGACTGGAAGACGAGCACCTCAAGAAAGAGAGGACAATTGAGCAACTTCTTGATCCGACCAAGGTAGGATGAAAAGTCAAAAAGTCCTCCTGTAAGACCATTTGCATCCCTCTAGATAAAGATTCAAGATTGTTTGATCGTGAAAAAAAATGCATGGAAATTATTTTCCTAAGTTGAGAGGAGAAACACTTCACACATATATCTCTAATAGTTATTTTCAAGATTTTGTTTGCTTAATTTTCAGGGTGATGTACGAATGACATTAACGAGCAAGCAACCGGACACCGCAGCCGTAAGTACTAAGATTGCCAAATGTCTTTGAAATTTATTCTTGCCAAATTTATTTCTCAGAGATTTTTTTCCTATCCAAACTATTTCTGTTTCTTTACAGAAAATGAACAGTTTGAAGCAGAAGGTCGTCAAACTAGAGATGGTTCTAAAAGACAGGGAAACTGAACTGAGGTAAGGGTCAAAGGTCATGTCGATGCCAAAGGTCAAGTAGAATTGTAGAGGGCAAAGAAAATGTTCAGAAATTTATAACATTTGAATATTAATAAATCCTCATCATTTTGTAAGCACATTTCAAAACTCAGCAACTGTTGAAACTCTGTTGCATTGTCGAAACTTTGAAGCGGATCCTTTCTTAATGTGGTCTTTGTTTCCATAGCAACTTGAAGAGTGACTTGAAAACGACGAAGATTGACGAGATGAGAGTTGGCATGGAGGCGTTCTACCAAGAGGTAATAAACAGTTTACCATAAGAATATACCAGTTTACCACAAGACTTTAACTAGTTAACCATCAACAAGGAAACTTGAATAAAGAGATTCCTGCATCTGTTGCACAGAAATTGTTAAAACTGTCACATTCTTTAAGTTTATGATGTCCACAACTTCCTATATTTTCATTATATGCAGGTTCAGAGGTTAAGATATCTTCAGTCGCAAGGAATCCGAGAAAACGGCAGGTAATTAATTTTGATTATCAAATCATTTAATTATGACAGAAATTGACACTTGGTAAATTTTTAAACAAAAGCAAAAATCAGCTGGGAACCAGTTACGAGGAATATGCATCACATGGCAACTAGGCTGGTAACCGGAATTTGCTAAGCAAATAATTTATGTTCTTAATAGCAAATTTTCAAGCTTAGGCTGTGTCCAAATTATTGGCTACGGCTTTGACACATTGACACACGTGTAATTTCAAGTCGTAGCCAAGTTAATCGGACAAGGCTTAGCTCCATGTTAGTAACCCCTGGAATGAAACAGACCCTGATATGGCTGTGTCCATTTTACTTGGCTACGACTTGCAATTACACATGTGCCTATGGAAACGGCTGCAGCCACATCCCATAAACACCGCTAGCCGTTTTGTATTTTGGCCGCAACATGTTTTAAGAGAAAATGTTAATTTTTCTAATCCAAGGTCGCCCTCGAGGCCAAACACAGCCGAGAAAGACCCCAACAGCACGGCCAAGCTGAAAGCCTTGAATGCAACCATCTTACGACTGACGGAGAGCAACCAGCGGCTGCAGAGCGAAAACAAACTACTCAAGCAGGACCTAGAGAGGGCGCTAGACGAGGCCATGTCGGACCTGGGCGACACGCCTCGAGCCAAGAAGCGACGGGATAGGAAGAGAGGTGGGGCAAACCAGAAATACAAACAATCTGTCTCTACTTTGTTTCTGGAGGTTGGAGGTTCAAATCCCGCTACAGTCATTTTTTTTGTTTACCTAATATTGATTAACATAACCCTAACTCCCCTAGGATATGTGAAAAACCAAATTAGAACCAAATTAGCACATGCTGGGTGCTAAGGGAGGAGCAGATGCAGCAGTGACATCACGCGTGAGGAGTGGGTGGAAGAAGTTCAGGGAGCTGGCCCCATTTTTGACATCCAAGGCGCCGCCCCTGAAGATGAAGGGCCAGGTTTACACCGCCTGTCGAGCAGTATAGTGGTGTACGGCATGGACATGGCCCATTAGGGTGGGCAGCAGCAGCAGAGAGATGGAGCAGGAGATGATGAGAATGATCAGGTGGATGTGTGGGGTGTCTGCTGCTGACAGGCTGTCAGGAGGAGAGAGAGAGGAGTGGAGGGGAGGGGATCGGATTGTTATTGAGGAGAGGTGGAGGTGGTGGTGGTGTCAGTGTGGAGAGAGAAGGAGGGGACAAGAGGTGTAGAAAGGTGTACAACGTAGCCCTCACCCGGTGGCCGAGCACACAAGACCGACCACAAGACCGTGTCAGATGACATGCGACTGCTTGGATGACTGCGCGGGACGCATACGAGGGCGGCGCGGACAGAGCCCAACAGGAGAAGAGATAGCAGAAAGCAGGCCAACCCAGAACAACCCAGAACAGATGATGAGATTCTGTGAAGGTTCGAAGTTAGTCTTTTGATGGAAAGTGACCCTATGGACTATTGCATCCTGTGTGGTAAAGGTCTTGTAATGTAAGGACTTAAATTTGTGTATTCAAGTTACTTAAAGATGTTGTTTTCCAAACTTATTTTTTTCAAATACAGACTATGAAGACATGAACAGGAAAGAGCTGCTCACTGCAGTATTGGACCTCGAAGATGTAAGTTGCAATTAATTTTTCGCTGCTTGGTCTATTTTTGTCTTCTTGATTGAAAGACGTTTTTTTAAGGTGTAAAAACTCACAAATCCAACTTTATATTCTTTTGATATTTTTGTTCTTTTTCGGCTACAATGCAGCAAGTCGCCAAACTGGAAGGCAAGACCACCTCTAACTCCTCGCGTCGCTCGGAAATGCCAGAGAAGATTGAGTTAAGCGGTACCTTGGCAGACCGGCTAGATCAGCTGGACAAACGAGAGACGGAGCTCTTGGGAGACAAGATGAAGATGGAGAAAGACTGCAACAGGCTGAAGGACGACAAGGCTAAACTCAGACAAAGGGTGGATGAGCTAGAGTGAGTTTTATCTTTATGCAAAAGTCAAGAAGCAGATCACAATTTTTAAATTTGCCATGAGATCAGTTTTATGCAGCAGGCCATAAAAAGCAGTTCACGACCAGCACAATTTGGTCTCTAACATCACAGGTAGCCAGTTATACTGCTGGTAAAGGGAGGAAATTGTAGTAAAGTGTCTTGCCCAGGAACAAACATGTCTCTACCCTCACAGGTACCCAGGTATACTGCTGGGTAAATCAAGGAGAGACAAGATTATTAAGTTTATGGGCTTTACATGGATGAGAGCGGCACATGACAGGGCAAATTGGCACCAGCTTTGGGAGGCCTTCGCCTCGCAGTGGGCAGATAACATCTGAGAATGATAATAATGATGATGAAATCAAGGAAATTGTAGTAAAATGTCTTGCCCAAGAACACAAGCCCCATGATCCCCGATGAGATACGAACCCACACCTCTGCACATTTTTGTCTCTCTTTCCAGAGCCGAGATTCAAGTCCTTAAGAAGGAACTCTCTGAGTCTGCATCCAAAGACAAAGACCGGCGACGTTCCTTGCAGCGACGTTCCAGTTCAGACTCGCTACACAGCTCTCGTTCCCAGAAACGCCAGCATCAGAAGCAGAAAGAAGAAGAGGAATGGATCAGGGAGCGAGACCGAAGGGTGGAGGAGTTCCGTAAGAACCGCTCGGCACGCAACATCCAGAAGAACTGGAAAGCCCATCAAAAGAGGGTTAGCATGGATTCCTTTTGGCTGAAGTTTCATTACTAGAAATCCATGTTGATAACAATCTTGTAGATAACTTGAGGGTAGCTGAGCCCAACATCATGGAATTTTTCTTTGTAAATCTCACTGTACTTTTTATTTTTATTTCAGGCTGTGGATGAAGATGAAATGGATGATGTAAGTTGAAGTTTTAATCGCAGAAAGGTCACTTTCAAACACTTTGTTTCTTTTTATGTAACTGCATTTCGTTTCAAAACATCTGATCAAATTTATTCAGTATTCAATAATGCATGAAAAAAAATCAAATTAGAATATTTAGCAGAATTTTACAGAGCCTTTCAATCAAAGATTGTGTGACTAACTTTTTTTTTGCTAATTTTCTCCCGCCAGGCCGCCGTAATGATCCAATCAGCTGTGCGAGGCCACATGGGCCGCAAGGAACAGATGAGGCAGCAGGATACCAAGCGTCGCCGTAGCAACCGGAGTGTGTATAGCGACGACGAGGATGAGGATAGCGAGATGGATGATGCAGCGTTGACCATCCAATCAGCAGTCAGGGGTCACATGTCACGCAAGGACTACATGAAGAAAACGTCAGTAGAGTTTTTGTAATTTTAATCTCAAGGAATAACACAAAAGGAGCCAATTTGCTTGATTTACTACAAAGCAAACACTACAGTCACAAATTTGCATTTGGCGGTACATCATTGGAAAAGTTGACATCCATTGGTAGACGCTGCCATTTCTGTTTTTATTTTGACCTGGGTCATCTGTTACCAGTCTGGGTCACATATGAAAGTTAAGGTAGTTTTCTTTTCAATTCTGAAGTGATTTTTTATTTCTTTTGGCTTCCAGGAGTGACGATTCAGCGTCGGAGAGAGAGGAGCGTCGATCATCCAGGTCACGGTCAGGGTCACGACACAGCAGATACAATGGCAATAGTAAGCTTACTAGATTACTAGATTACCAGATTGCTAATTAACTAGATTACTAGTTAACTAGATTACTAGTTTACTAGATTACTGGATTACTAGATAACTAGATTACTAGATTACTAAATAACTAAATAAATAGATTACTCAATTGCAAGTCAACCACATTGCTAAGGGACTTCATTGCTAGTCAACTAGATAGCTACTAGTTATCCGAATGCTAGATTACAATATAGCTAAATTACCAGATTACTAGATTGCTTGTTTACTTAGTTACTAGACTACTAGATCGATAAATCCGTAAATTTACAAATTACTTGATTTTTAGGTCACAAAGTATGGACTTTAGCTCCATCAATTTCTAAACAAGTTTCAATTTCATTTTTTCCTCACAGCTTCTTCAAGGGCAGTGTCAGAGATTGAGGAAGACATCGTGGATTCAGACGACGACAGCATCGTGATTGGAGGAAGCACAGCCAATCTGAGGATGTCGTCCAATCAGAGCTCTCGACCTACATCAGGTAATTGTTACAATAAATGAGGGGTTATACTTAGCTAATTGTTTCTGAGGCACAAATCTTTTCCTGTTACGTCCTTCAGAAAGAGATCCTTGCTTTTTATATGGTCCTCTTCGTTATCAGTAATCTATGATAAGTAATGTTTAATTTTATTTCTTTATTTTGTTCTCCACAGCTAGGAAAGATCGTGAGGTAAGATGGGCCTTTCTTTTCTTAGAAACTCATAAAACTCATCATAAATCTCACTTATATTATCATGCCAGTGTTTATTTGTCACACAATAGTTTGCTGTGAAAAACTGGATATTTACTTCTCTTTATGGTTCAGGAAAATTAACATGCAGAAGCGCTGACCGTGTTCTTCATATCTCTTCATTTTCCCAGTAATTTTCAACTATTTTATCATATCTCATGAGCAGACGTTGAATAAATTTCACTGCTTAAAGCCATTGGTTTCTGGATGTGTTGTGCTCAAAACCTCACCCACCCGCCTTTTGTAAAATATTGAATCCGCCACTGGTAATTAAAAGCTGTGGTGTACTAACAACACCTGTAAATCTTTCTTTCACCTCATTACCATAACTAACCATCACTCGTCCTCACTCCTTACACCTCACATCATGTGTGCGTCACCCTCGGTCATCACTTCCTGACTGGTCACCAGCCTGCCTCTAGGGGGCGCCCTCCGACAGGCAAGTCGCGCCTCTCGCCACGCAAGGGCAGCGGGGACAGCGAGGAGAACACGAGTAGCAGGAAGGGGTGCTCTAACAAGGCTAAGAAAGGCATTTTCTTCTGAGTGGGCCATTGGGAAGTTTAAAACCCTCTAAACACTAGTTCTAGTTTTGCTCATTTAAGAAAATGTCAGGAATTTCATGGGACGTATTACAAATTGAAAAAAACAAGGACAAAGTGGACGTCTTAGGTGTTACTTTCCAGGGTTTGAGGGAGGGGAAAACAGTCCTCATAAAAAGAAATCAAACTTTGTTGGATGAATTCAGCTCAAATCTGGAAACGTTTGTTTGAAATATTGTTTTGAAGTCTCTGTAAATCTCGTTTTGCTGTGTACTGTAAATAGTCATGCCATGCCATCATGAACATACTCATCGCAGAATTTCCAAATTTCATTCTTTTTATTTTTTGTGTATGAAATAGGGGAGATTTATTGAAAAACTCTTGATTGAAAAGTACAAACTTACAAATTATAAAGCCAATACTAGCTGCCAGTCTTGTTTAACAGGTGCCATCCAGTAAACCTAACATAGCACCTAATATTTTCACACGACAGTTTGTCGTTCGCACCATAAAATGATGTATCTTGTGTATAAAGTCCCTGGACAATCCATCACTTTGTGGTGGAGCAACACTGTTGTATTTGTCACTTCATGGTGCACATTCCATGGCAACTTAGTTGCAAAAGTTACTGAGCGTGTGGCAAGTGTCTAATTTATTCACAATGTGTTTGTGTCCTAAATTGATGGCTTGTGAACCATTGCAGAGTCCCATAATGAGATTGGGAAGTCGTCGTAGTAGCCGCGCAGGCAGCCGATCCAGCACACCACGGATTGCACCGAGCGTTGCCAACGACGACGACGACGATGATAGTGATGATTTTGTAATGGGAGGCAAATAAAATCTTGAAAGATGATTTTAAGGTTTGCTTTGGGATGTAATATAAGATGTAAAATAAGGTCTGTGTGGGATATGTCTAGAAGCCAACTCTGTAATACCAACTCTATTTTACGTCACACATTGTCACAAAGTCTGTGTCTTTAGGTTCTTAATGACCTTAGGATTGGGGGAATGTTTCATTTTAATGCAAGAGGTTTCTTAACGGGACAGTTTGCAATACAGTGCGTCTCCAAGCTTTTGTCTTGAAGAGGCAATTTTTCAACTTAACCGTTGATTTGTTTTCATCTGCTATTCGTCAGTTAATCATTCATCCATTATTGTTTGTTTATTACCACAAACACAGAAATTTAATATTCGCAGAAAAAAAATCCACCTTAAATAATCCCCGTCCCAAAAAGCTAAATATATCTAAATAAAAAAATAACCATTTTTTAATACAATAAACACTTAACCCTCTAAGTATTTTTGTTATTAATTGTACAAAGATATTTGTTTTTGGTAAGGGTAAAAATGGCAAATTCTTTGTTTATTTTTTCCAGAGTCTTTTGTTTACAAATTTGTAGCGTGTGCGTGTAAATAAATCCTTAAGGAGTTAATTTGTTGACGTCTTAGAATGTTTATGCAGTGTGATGGTCGAGCAAAACACTTTTGACAACTTGTGAATATTACAAGGTATTTTTGTTTTTCGGGTAGTATTTGTATATTTCTGCAATAAATTGTGTGTTTTGGGTGATGTAGCTAGGATGATAAAACTAAGTACATGTATGTGGGATAGATAGCATCAAAAGTGTGATTTGCAAATGTGCCTTCAATCCGATTGTAAATAATTCTAAAAGTATTCCATCGAGGTGATTTTGACTTGTCATTAATATTGATGAACTTATTAAAAGGTAAAGCAATGCTTTATGTGTGGATGTATATTTCACTGCCAGCCAATAGTTTTTTGTTCGAAGTATTATATATGAGGTGAATATTTCTTCATGCCTTTGGTTTTTTCCACGCAGTCAAAGTAGAAAACAAAATGAGCACCAGTTTTGACCAAAATATCTTTCATTTGTTGAAGTGTACATTGTAGTAAGATTCAGTCATCTAGGCTGTTGGCAAAATGTCTTGGATAGTAGAATAAATCAATCGAAGCTATCAATTGAAACTTGGTAAAATCCAGCTAAAACACCGTAGGCTGATTATTCAAAACCATTATAAATGTTGAGACAATTCTGTCTTTCTCAAAATGAAACAAATATCCACTTCAGAATTCACATGTAGAACTGTCTAAGCCAACAGCAGTTTTGTAAGCGCAATTAACTTTTTCTTGTAGAAAATATGCAAGGCATACGGGTGAACTCATTTCTTTGTTTTGGAATAAAAATGAATGTCTAAAAGTAAAACAGTTTGTAATTTTGTGTATTTTTGATAACTTTTTAATTTTTCATACCACACTTGGCAAAAATATGAAGAATCCCAACTACATCTGATTTGATAAACAGACGTCTCCAGTTTAAAACAGCATCAAACATATTTTTTTCTTTTATTAAAAGGTAAAACTTCAAGCTTCAGCCTTTAAAGAAATCAAATAATAAATTAAAATTGCTCAACTGTATTTACAAAATCAACATCATTTTTAACAGGTGTGAAACTCTTGTGTATTCTCTTTAACTGAAATTTGTACCATTTGGAGTTTGTGTTTTTCCAATCTGCAAACATAACCAATTATAATATGGAGAAATATAAACCTAACCTGTTGAAACTTTGGCTCTGTAGAGACGTTAAGAGCGAACACGGAAACCTAAACACTGTCCTCACCAAACACAACTTTATGGCTTAAAGCCAGTTTATCACAGGATTACAAAATGTTTCTCTTCAAATGTTAGCATTGGTTTGTGAATTATGAGCTCCTCAACTTTAATTATTTTTAACAACTGCAAAACTAAGAAATATCAAGAAAATGCAGGCATCTTGGCTTCAGAATTTTCACACACTTTCAAAATCTTTGGGCAGAATACCATACAGACATGCATCAATATGCACACAAATCAAAAAGATCTTACACATTATCAGCAGATGCAGGCTACATAACATTCCCACAGTAGCTATTATTTTAGTTTTGTGGAAATGTCTTGATTTCTTAAACTCTAACCTACGAGGCAGAAGGCAAGAAGTTAAACAAACTCTATCTGAATCACACTACATACACTGGTATGCCAACTGTTTTTTTTACCAGTTCTCTTAAATGTATCTGTTGGGCAATTCCTTAAAATCCAACGTTAGTCCGGCCACATGATGTACATGTAGGGATTTGTTAAGGTGGTGGTACTTTAGTGTGGATCTGTAATTGCTTTCTACTCATTAGATGTCACATTATTAGTGATGTATCACATTCACTTTTCCAACAGCAGCTCATTAAAGTGTCTGACATGTACATCCAAATTTATGAAATTGCTCTGCAGCAGAAAAAAAGAAACCAATACAAAAGGTTGAAGATGATTTTTTTCCCTCAAAATTGGGTTGGTTCAAAGCAAACGAAAATTCCAGTGGAAGAAATAAAAAGAAATAATTGCTTGAATTGGTGATTCCTCGATGAGAAACTAAGTCATGACAAGATTTTCTAGACTGAACAAGATGGAGGGAAAACCAACTTTTTCAAAATGAAAATTGAAGGAGTTTAACTAAAATGGAGAATTATACATTTTTTTGACGCTATCTGCCACTTGCTCACAGCAAAGCTGATGTCTTTGTAAGTTCCCAACAATGTTCATCAGAGTATCACCTATTGAAGCCGATGGACTCCAAACCTGAAAGTTACGAGATGGAAAGAATTTTAAAAAAAAATGTATTTGATTACTTTTCTAAGATTAGTTTCACTGGCACAGAAATTTTAACTAAACCTAAGCACTAGCAACTTGATCACAGAAAGCTTAAAGAGGCAATCACAAGGCCAGTGTGTATTCAGAGCAAATGGCCTTACCGATCTTGTTAACATCTCGCCACGCCCATGCGATGCAGTAATGATCCATCAGCTGCTGTAACGGCTCCCTCTCGTCCATAAACTCCAATCTCTCGATGCGATGAAGATCATCTGCGGGTAGACTGCGATAGACTGACATCATATCCATGGCTGCGGCGCCCTCCCAGCCGTTGCTCAGAAACCGCGCTTTCTGTAGTCCGACAAAAACAAAAACGATCACTATTTATAATAGCTGTGGGTGTATTCGAAACCACGGCTTCATGTCTGGCTTTAACTTCAGGAGATTTAGCCCTTGGCTTTACAGACTCTGGCTCAATATGGAAGCACAGCTTGAGAAGAAGCCAGAGTTTTAAAAACACCCTTTTAAGGCAGTGAGCAGTATTTGTATTTGTTCAGGGGATGCCAAGTCCGTACCTGTGTCTCTAAGCTCTGGCAAGCTTCCACGCCTGCCAGGGCGCAGGTCCGCTTCCGTAGATTCTCCACCATGACTTGACCGAAGCGATCGCCCATGTTGACCGGCTCGTAGTTCAGGAACAAGGCGGAGCTGAAGTTGGTTCCCGCCCACTTCACTAAGTTGTTGGACTTGTCCAGGGGCATGTAGACAAGCACGCACTCACTCAGGAACAGAGTGGGTTTACTGGGTGGGGACAATCAGAAAAATAACATGGTTAACATTTAGGCCAAAAAGTTGGCACCCTGTATTTCCATTTTCAATACAACAATGACTACTTACTTTTTATCCAGTCCAACTTGGCCAAGTTTCTCCTCCACCTGTTTCAAGTCTCTCATGTCAGCCCACATGATGTGATAATGTGTTGAGTGCAGCTCTGCATCTTCTGTTAGCAAAACATGCATATTCGTAAATTAGAATCAAATTCTGTTAACTTATTACCTATTCTTCTGTTAACCACAATGTACAAGAGTTGGGTATGAAAATATTTTATAAAAGCACATTCTGTTTTAGTTGATATATTTTCCACTGCTCACCAATCACCACTGGTTCCGACCCGTGACTGGCTTGAACCGGTTCCAACAGCTTGGATCTGGTTCTGATCATGTGACACTTGCGGCTGGTGACTGCCCGCATGTCCAGCTCCACAAAGACATCAGCCAACAATCCCTCATCCTACGTGCAAATAAATATAAAATCAGAATTTCATTTTAAGGGGACTACAAAAACAATCTTCATATTATACAAACATCTGTTGTGCGATATCCAAAACTCTGAATTGAATGGAATTATGGGAGTTGTTTTTCTTAACATCTTTGACAGAGGGGGATTGTATCTGTAAAGAGAATTTTCGTGGCACTAACTTTTCAGGTTCAGAATTTTTTGGAAAAATAATTCTGAACTGGAAAACTAATTCTGAATCTAAAGTCTTCTTTAACATTTGTAGCAATTTACATATTAATTTGAGAAACACAATTTCTGGCACCGTTTCTATCCATACTGCTGTGACACAAGGCAAAGTGAGACTAGCAGGCCAACAGTCACCTGGGATGGTCTACAAGTTACCTTGAGAAGCCAGAAGTTGGTGTCGAACCCGGCACCCAGGTTGACAATCTGACAGGCACAGTGCGTCAGCTTCAGAAACTGCCTCATGAGACTCCGAAGGCCCTCCGTTCTTGCATAGTAACCTGTTGGAGAGTTGGCTATTTACGTTTAAAAGCTTAGGTTCCCTGATTTTTTTGACTGGCTGGCCATAGTAGTTCAAGTAGCAAGGCACTGGAACAATCAAAACTCTTCAACAGTCTAGTGAAAATCTGACTTGATGACTTAAAAAAAAAGGTAAAGTAATTGTATATTTGTAGCTACCTCTGTTGATCTCTGGTGCTTTTCTCTCCCCAGCCTTGACAAGAAATTGGATGTACGGGTCCTTCCAGTACCCTTGTTGGACTGCAAAGCTAATCATGTTGAAAGAGTGACGGGTAGAATGTTGATTGTTGGACATAAAAAGAAAATCAAAATATAATCACAATAGTCAAAAAAGTTTTTGTAATAATCCCCACTGAAGAATGTTGGGAATCGAATCGGAAAGAATGTAGTATCCAGGGGCCACTTCAGCAGTTGTGTACAAAGTCTATGGAGAGTCAAAAAAAAAAAAATTCCTAACAAAATTGAAATACTTCTCAGTCCCAGATTCATGTCTTTTCAACATTTTTTGCAATGACTGACCTTTATTAGGTGAGATGATATGTGAAGAAAAAAATGGCATCACGTTGCAACATTCTTTGGTGGAAAGAACCATGGAGGAAGGACCACAAAAGACCATTGCAACCTGATGCCACTTCTTCTTTAAAAAAAATATATTAATGTAGTACTAAGGAGGAGATCAGTGCATGTACTATAAACCACAACACAATTTGACAGGACTTTGCCACTTTCATGACTTTCGACTTCGATTTAGTTTGAGTTTCCGAATAGTACAAATTTTAATACACACTGAATCTTATTCAGGACGCCTTTTCTGTATACTCTGAGCATTGCATTCCCAAAATATCTACACATTGTTGTACACAGGGGCGCAAATTACGGGTAAACTGCATGACTGAACAGAGACTGACTAATATAATAATATAACGGTTAACCGTTATGCTTTAGTTTAGTTCATAGTCTTGAAGTTCCAAATTACCGTTTGCACATCGCAGCGTCGTCATTTGTAGCGTAAATGGCATCGTCTCCCATGATGTTAAACAATCTAAATTGATTTCTTTTAATGTCGAGTATCAAGAACTATAATCGGGATATAATTATCAATCGTTATTTGATAAACACTGCGAAAAATGGAATTGTTTTGCGTCGCAAACTGTCCACTAGCTGTTGCTCGAAATCTGTTCGATGGGGGCCGCCATGTTTTTTTTCTGCACCACGTTAAGTTGAAATGGCGCCCTCATTTTTTTGTTATTTTTAATTAAAAAACGCACGACGCCCTCAATAGTTCGAGTTGTAGTGACTGGTTCCCGCCTGTGATTTGCAGGCGTTTTATTATTGTGCAGTAAACCAGTGCATATCGTGTGTCACAATTTCCGTCGAGTCGAAATTTACTTCGCAAAATAGTGTGCACGACGAACGCGACGACGACGATCTTTAGTCACTGTGGATTTCGACTTCAACATTATCACTCATCGATGTCCTATTCAAGTATATTTGACTTCAAACTTAACTTAAGTTAAGGCATGATAGACTAAGACCAGCAAGTGACGGATGGTAGTGCGAGAGGGTAAGTTACATTCACGATGAGAACAAATTCAGTGATTGTCAACGATTGTTTAGCAGTCGGCTCAGAATTCTGGACCGCTTTGCTCAATGTAAATTTGCATTCGTTCAGCATTAATTGTGTGTGACTCGAACTTGGTCAAACTCGTGTGTGGTTGTGTCATGCTGTTTTTGTTTACATTCATCAAGATTATTTTGATGATTGTTAAATTTATGGAGTAGCCTAGCTTAGTTTAGGACACCTCCCTTTTTGACTTGTTGAGTGAGTGAGTGAGTGAAGTGAGTGAGTGATTTTTGTTCTGTTCGAAAATGATTTTTGCCATATTTGCAAATGATTGACTCAAATTTTCCAAAATAGATTTGCAGCTGTCATGGCTGTTGTGCGCTTTCTTGCAAATTGCGCAATCTTAAGAATGAGCGCGCATTCTTAAGAATGAGCGCGCATTCTTAAGAACGAGCACGCATTCTTAAGAATGAGCACGCAGTCTTAGGAATGAGCTCTCATTCTTAACATACATAAGATTGCGTGAGCATCTTACGTGCGCAATTTATGAATTTTGTGCAATCTTAACAAACATTGCACGGCATAATTATGTTAAATTAAATGTATTGGGGTTAAAGGGGAAATAATTCATGTAACGAGAAAAGAAAATGATTTATGCTTCTGTACTCGTTTAAATATGATAATTTGAATTAAATTAAAGCTGTTATTATTGCTTTTTTCTGCCCCCCACATTACGCACCCTAACATGAATATGAATCTGTGTGGATGGAAGACACTTACTAGTTCTCGTAGTGTTTCCCCTTCAATTAATCTTATCCCAACCAACAAACATTTGATGAAAATGGACATAGATTCGAACTGACTGACCCATTCTAATAATCATGATCCATTGACAATGTGTGCTGCAGATGATAAAAACACTGCGGGCAGATCTTCAACACTGCGAACGACGCCATTGTCTCCCCCCCCCCCTCGCTTTTGTTATTCCAAAAATCAGAATTCTAATTTTTCCACTACACTGTATGTCTCGTATTATTTTCCCAATATGTTTTTCCCCTAGTGCCTTGCGTTGTAACAGACTATAATTATTTAAGTACGGCCCAAGAATCAGTGAACGAGGATACAGCTAGACTCGCCAAGCGCAGCCGGTGCTCGGCATTGACAAGACCGTTCTCTCGTTGGCACACAGCAGTCCTGGCAGTTCAGGCGCTGTCAGTGTCAGTGACAGTGTCATCAATCATTTTAACTCGTAACTTTCCTCATAAATTGAAAACCTACATGTGATGTACCCTCTTTCTACAAAATTAAGCCTGCTGATATTCAATATGGTATTAGCGAACTAAAAAAATGTAAAGTTACTTTTCCTGCTGGTAAACCAGATAAGTCCCAAACAGTACTGGTTCCAAAACATTAAAATGTCTTTTTGTTCTCTAAATAATTTATATGGAACGGGGTCCTAAACTACACAATTTCCATTCATTGATCATACCATACCACTACAGGTGCAAACACTGCGATAACAAAGAATCACTATTCTGTCACTGTTTTCGTTTCGCAATCTGTCATGTTTCAGTTATCCAACACACACTTGATGTATGGAGATAGGAAACAAACTTTGAAACGGCATGCACACAAAGTCGTAAACTTGCGTGGGAAAATAAATGGACAGATTTAATTAACACATGTATTTGACATCCCACGCTCATCATGTAGGCCCTATGGATATGTGCAAAAAACAACAGATGACCAATTTCCTTGTTTTTATAAAATAGTTGTTTCTATTTTTTCTATCCTAGTATTTAATTTTCCCCTTTCCCCCGATGAACCATGCAAGTTGGTACACTGAACAACAAAAAGATGCCTGTCGTAGAAGTCTTTCCTATCTTTCATACTTTTGTAATGGTTTGAGTTTGTTTTGATATTCTTATTTCACAGGTGACGTCCGGGAACCAGATATTCAGCTGTTTAACCAGGGACACACGGTACCGTACATACAAAACACTCAGCACCGCTTTGCACCACACGTTTCAAGGCAGGAATTGATTGGCCAGTCTGGCCCCTCCATTCAGCAATGCCACTAACATGAACGGGTCTCCAACGCCGCGTCGGAACCGGACGGCGTACGACTACCTGCTGAAATTCCTCCTCGTCGGCGACAGCGATGTAGGAAAGGGGGAGATATTGGGTCGGCTTGATGACAGCGCCAACGACATCACGTTTGGGACTTACACCAGTGTGAATGGTAAGAGCGTCTGGGTTTTCTCCCCAGCTAGTGCCAGTATGAATTCATATGTATTGTGTGGGGAGAGAGGTGAGTTGGGGTGAAGTGGCTTGCTGAAGGACACAAACCATAGCCAACAACTGGCCAACAATTATTCTCTGCAAGCTGCAAGCGACTATTGTGTAACTTTACTGACATGAAAACACATGCATATAAATTTACACATGTATGTGTATTATTTCATGTTCTGTATTCTGTGCATGTTGAACAAGCAGTGATTCAGCACTAAGTATTCACATCATGCAGCCCTTGTATTGTTGTCCTTGGAGTTTGTTTTTTAAGCTTCACAAATTAATAAGTTTGAACAAAATGCCAGTTTGAACAAAATTTTATCCATAGACCTGGGTAGCACATGATTACAGAACACGCGCACTATTAGGGGGATACACCTTTCCAATCAACAGTCCCTGTGTTGTGGCTTGTGTAGCCATTTGAAAAGCTCTTTTGTTCAGCGAGAAGCAGGTGTTAATGTCAGAAATGCAGAGGGAGTCCCCACGTGCTGTTGCAATGCAGGTCATAAGGTTCAAAGGATCCATAGGATGAATTTTTCTTAATAGGAACACATGTTGTTCAACTTTCTACAACTCTTAAATGTATGAAAACTATTTGATATTCCTTTTTTGGTGCATTTTATTGAAAAGTGCACTTTTTTTAAACATTCAAAATTCTCCATGCTTTTCCGGACAACTGAGGATGCTGTTGCTGTGATGTCATTTCAGGAAGACACTGTTCAGCTTAGGGGTTTTCTGTTCAAACTGTGAACCCAGAAATGTGTTTATTGAAAATATTTGTGAAAAAAAGTTTGCTCATTGGCTTACTGCCATGTAATGGCACATCAACGAATCACCAAAGAAAAGAAAATTTACGACAGCGACATATCCAAAATTCTGGCATCTTTTGGTGCTGAAATAGCTGTAACATTGAGGTTTCTGCCTGAAATGACATCACACATTTGCTCATGAATATGGGAACCATTGGCATAAAAACCAAAAAGGCGCCAAAATACCCTTGAAAATGGCAAACAAGGAAATTGAAATAAGGGTAAATGGGATACAGAGGTGCATTTTCAAGGATTGCATTAAAAAAAAATACACTGCATGCCATTTAACTTGTCTTTTGTTGCATACAAAATACACTGTTCTGTCGTACAGT
The DNA here is from genome assembly GCA_029964075.1 of Patiria pectinifera. Classification (NCBI taxonomy): domain Eukaryota; kingdom Metazoa; phylum Echinodermata; class Asteroidea; order Valvatida; family Asterinidae; genus Patiria; species Patiria pectinifera. Next base: position 39,556 of record JASAOE010000354.1, read on the forward strand.
GTACATTTATTGTGATCTTAGTTTGGTTACACAGTCATCATCACACATGACAAAGGCCTATAACCAAACTAAATGTGTGATTGTTGCAAAAATACAAAACAGGAAGTGAAGGGTCACACTTTTAAAAAGATTCAATTTGCTGCATCATGCTTACTTCATTGTTATCCATGTACATGTAGGCCTAGGCCAACTGGTTTTAGATAATCGCATTGTGAACACGCAGTCCCATTTTTTCCACTTTGTCATTGTACTCTGTAGTGATTCGTAATTTCTATTCCCATATTTGAGCATTTGGACAAAGTATGGTTTAGCTCGCCTGTTATCAGTATTAGTTTAGTTTTGATTAAGCGTGAAATAAAAACATGAATCCTATGCATAGTTTCGCTTCATAAAAAGAGGAAACTAAATGAAAGAAAAACACAGCCAAACAATGGTTATGAGTAATTGCACTTGTTCAAAAAAGAACAGCCCCTAAATGCGTGTGCAAACTGTAGGTACATTTATTACCTTATTTGGGGTAAAATATCCAAATTTTACAAAATGTACATATTATGTACGTGTGTACATGAAGGTGCATAAAAGAACCATTGGTGACTGCAAATGGTGAATTCGGGAAACTTCCTTTCAAAAATGCAAAGGTAGAGTACGTACAGTGTACATGTACATGTAGTTAAGGTTATTGTACTGTACAATGCATCTAGTACATTTGTACATATCCCTGTGCAGATTGCAACATGTATAATGCTTTATTATGCACACATGGTATGGCAATAGAATATTTGCAAAATGTACAGTGCACATTTATATGATGGGCTTACATTTCAGGGACACTTAGAAATCATCTAGACGTGGGCTAGTGCTAATGCAAAGTCACAAACATTTGACCACTGTTTGACACACACAAGTATACACACAGTCTTCATTCAATTCCTATCATTTGGGTACAGGCTGATGTTATTTTGTGATAAATTACAAGGTACGTGAATGTGTTCACTTTTCTTTGAAACTTAAATTTTTTTTCTGTTTACATGAAAAACATACATCACATATCCACTATGATTATATGAACTGGGTGTTTGTGAGATTTGTGGTACAATTTGGATTGTTCCTGTGAAGTGGTGCAGTGTCCTTAATTGATGTACCATGAGTCGAAGTTGTTTTGCCAAAATCTGGTCAAAGTGCTGTTACATGTGCCGCACACATGCATGTCAAGACATGTTTTGGGTTTACTTCAAGTACATGCATGTAAGTACAGTGTATCGACAACAAACTGCATGTACCATGAACATTTATTATACCGTACATGTACGTGTGCAAAATATCCTTGTAAAGTGCACAACTATAGGTAGAGTTTAAATTGATTTGTTTATTAAATGAAGTAGACTCAAAATTGAATAGGGTCAGAGTTGTCCCTACAGCCTGCATGAAAAGAGATCAGGGCAATTTCATCACAACACAAAATGCAAAGGTCATGTGTTGTACAGCTAGGTCACAATTTATAGAAGGACAGAATTGACTATTATAACGGTGAACTGTAAGGCTCAGTATATACAGTTCATAACTTATACAGTGCATAGTCAACATACAAGATCCGTACGTGCACGTGGAGTTAAATTGTTTCACGAATATGCATTGTTTGCATCTTATTGTTTCCCTGCAATTCTTTGTTTACTCCACAATTCCACTCTGTAAACAAAGCATGACCTTTATTGTCAAACGTGTTCTTATCTATTTTCGGGCAGGCTGTGAAAATAAAGCTTGTTTTATTTGGTATTCGCCAACTTGAATTGCATTTAGAAAATTCAATTTATGTGCATTTAGCTCATTTATTAGACTACAGTTTTGAAATGATTACAATAATTTTGGAAATGTCAAGATTTTAAATTTTACTTTTAGATTAGCAGATAAATGTATTACTGGATGCATACATGTACAATTACAATAACACTGTAAATTGGTGTATTTTCTGATAGTAATTGACAATTTGTTGTCCACATTCACTGCCTCTACATGTAGGAAGACAACATGACAATGTAGTTCAGTGAACTCCTAATGCCCTATTGTAACCGTTGCCGGTATAAACATGTTTTCCAGCCATCTGAGTGACCAACGGCGACTTGACTGCCCCACTAAGTGGCAATCGGCAAACAGTAGGAACAAAACGTAAAAGCCAAGCTCTTAAATGAAAGCTGGACGTTGCATAGACATGACCGGTGAAAAAAAAAAAAATACACGTGCTATGCGTCCGCGAGCACAGATCGCGGGATAAATCCCTACTTGGATTGAGGCAAGGGGACAGTTGGCGGCAGACAGGTTGGAACCGGTGTAATGGATACCGGTTAGATCGGACGTGTCCGTAAAGCCCCAAGGAGCCTGGAGTAGTGTCTTGAGATGAGACGGTTTGCTGTGGAGACGGGGATGTGAGGTCTGATGTCGAGTTGTAATGGCTTAATGGCTTGGGTATGGCTCAGTTAACTTTTGTGACTGATGTTGACTATGCATGGACTCGTACAAATGTATTTACATCCTTTTACATGCATGGAACATAATAATAAAACATGTAATAATACAATTACTTGTCCTAAAGTAGGACTAACCTTTAGCTTTGGAGTAGACTTGTATAAAAATTAAGTCCTGAAAAAAAAAATTGGGGAGCAAATCGTATAGTAGGAATAACAGGATGTGGGCTACGGAAAAATAAAGGACTGTTACGAACTGATTTAAGTGTTCTTTTTCATATTAGTCAAAATGTTTCTAACCTTAAATAGCATGCGTTCAATTTTGCTCACATAGTCTACAAAAGTACATTCACTTGCTCATTTGAATTTACAATGTATTTACAAGTATGTTTATGTATTCCCTTGCAATAAATAACTGGGAAGTTTCCGTGTTGAAGAAAAATATTAAACATGTTGATGTTTTTTTAGACTAATGACTTTCTGTTCTATAGTGCCAATAAAAGTACAATTTGTCCTTGTGCCAAGTTACACCTGACCATGTTCAGCAGTCGTAATTGACTACCACTTTACCCATGCATCGTTAATGAGATTTCCCGTATTGATTTTCTGCATGGCTCCAAATCTGACAGTTGGCTGCACTGCAGGTGGGCCACATGCTCGACAGCCCATTACAGACCATATTAGAAATTCATTTACATAATTAAATTTGCATTCATGTACATACTGACCCTTTAGTGCCTGTGGGGCAGGTTTTTAAAAATCTGAAAATTGATATATATTGTGAATATATTAATACAGAAAACATGTGTTTGAAAATTCAGTTAGCTTCTTTTCTGCTTTTAATGTGGGTGTTCACATGTAGGCAGCTAAATTTTGTTGATTTTTAAAACAAAATTGAAGGCATTTTCTTTTTGTTTTCATATAGCGCTCACACCTGTTCCCAGCCCAAACAGAAAAGGACGCCCTTCACCTGACCCCTTGGTCCTAAATTCTCACTTCCAATAACAAAATTGGGACCCAAAATGACCCTTACACCCGTTACTGTCTGCCAAACTCGCTGCCAGGGTCTATAACAAAGACGTCAGCAGATTTCACTCGGCAGCTTGGGGCAAGGAAAATTTACAAGCCCCACAGGTTCCTATCATAATCATTTAAATCCCTGTGACAGGCATGGCATGCCTCTGTATACAGAATGGCAATACTACACTGGTTCCCCGAATTGCTGGTTTTTATTCTAAACAAATAAATGTGGAAGGTTGTATTTCATACTCTGCAGGAGCCGGGGCTAATTTGTGGGGTGGGGGATGTCAGTGTGAATTGACACGATGATTGGAGTACAATGTGTTTATATTGAGGAGAGAAGGTTTTATTGCGGTGCCCAGTGAGTTCAGTTTTGCAAAGTGTATGGGTCGTAAACGTTTTTGTGAGAAATGTTATAGGCTTCGCTTAAAATTTGTATTGGAAATGATGATTGGTTTTCGGCAAAATATTTGATATGTGAGGAACAAAACACCAGCTTGGTCCACTCAGGGTGTTCAGTTGGCTCAGTGCTTTCCTTGCCTTCCACTTCTGAGACCCAGGTTCGAATCCCGCCCAAGCATGAGGATTTGGTTTTCAGTCCTTTATACCTGATTCTTCGGCTTCTCCCAAGAATACTTTTAATGGATTTTCCTCCCACCTCAAAGACTGAACTAGTATAGGCCTATAATTAATGTCCTTGTAACATGGTCATGTTTGTTTTTAATGTGGGGTGTACTGTCCAGAAATTCGGTAAATTAAAATTTGAAACCTAATTTGTGTTATTGGAAATTCACAGCGGTGTGCCTAATTGAGTTGTAAACACGGCTGCCTGATTTGATTAAATAATCAAATCAGTACTCTACCCAAATCCAAATGTATACAAACATAAAGCAAAATAAAGGAAAAGCTTTTGTCATTATTGTTAAGTCTTTGGTTGTGTAAATTCTCCACAATATTATGAAATGTCAATGTGATTGTGCTTTTAATAAAAAGCCCATCAAAATTCTGCTGTTTCTGTATGATCCACGAAGTACATGTGTACGTGCACTAAAACATATTGTATTTATTTATAATTGGCACGTAAACTGGATGACATTTTATTTTATTTCCTCCCGAATCTATGAATGTCAAATGCGCCAATATGACTCATAATGAGATGCACTTTCCATTGTTCCAGGCAGTGGCCATTGTATACCAAAATGCAGGGCTGTACGTGCACTTAAAATGGAACGACACGGCCTATTTTCCTCTATGGAATATGTACGTGGATGCATGGTCCCACTAGAGTACCAAACAGGTTGAACACAATGTCAATGAGATTTCTAGGTTTACAATTATACCAGTACATGTACATACATTTAGTGTATACTGAAACAAAAATGAGTGGGTTTTTTTTGGGGGGGGGGTTAGAAATTTGAATGCCCACACGTTTCTGTATTCAATATAACTGCCACAATTTTTAATTACATTTTTTCCTTTTTAATATTTCGTTTAAATTCTGAAACCTGATTTTGTTTGCTTAAAAAAAGTCTTTAAATTCAGTTGTAAAATTCAGTTATAAAATTCTGGCAAATTTTCTTTTGATCAACTCTGTACACTAAAAAATGCTCATTCATTGGCCCCAGAGTGAATTTAAAAATGATGACTGTTTTACATGTGGTTGGCAAAAAGCCAGTACTGTTATCCTCACGAGTATGTAAAATATTCCCATTCTAGGATTTTCCCTGAAAGTACACTACTTTAACTCAATTAAAAGACACAATTAGATTATATCAGGATGACCGACCCCCTACAGGAAACCCCCCTGAGGTATGATTACTCATAAACACAACGTCAACAGACCATAGGCCTTAGAAACACACTGTTAACGGCTTCATACAGCTATATTATAATACAACGTGTGCCTCGGGCTGTGGTATTATGACCTTAGAATGAATAATGACAGGAAAAAATGTCAGAAACATTGGTACACTCATCCACTGTACTGCCACAAAAGGGTGCTACAGGTTTATGGACATGTAAGATTCCCAAAAAGTTGGGTTTCAGAAAACGGGCCAAACTTGATTTTAAAACCAGATAATGGCTATAGTTTTCGTTATATGCATTACATTTACGTACATTCATAAAGTTTTGTGTTTTGGAGTAGAGGAAGTCAAGTGAACAATGTTTCCTTGAAACCTGTTCTGCTGATTTTTTGTGTGTGTTGATTTTTTGATTTTGACACTGTATTAGGGGCAAGTCAAGTTAATAATGTTTTTCTGAAAGTGAAACCTGTTAGGCTAAAACAGGTTTTGTTTTTAATTATGGGAAAATTTCATTTCTATGCGGTCCAGAGTGGTCGAAAGAAACTTCAATAGTTGGACTGAAACATATTTTTTTTCTAAAGCTAAAAATTACAAATGCCCTGGTTTCAGTGCTACGTGCTGATTCATATGTGGAACTGATTTTAAGGTTCTGTACTCAAGTACATGTAATGGCCAATAATTTTAAATAGCAGTGAAACAGAGCTAAATAATCAGGCATGCAACTGTTCCTGGGATCCGTTGATTTCCTTGTTTTTTTACTTCTCATGAATGCCATTACAAATTGAAAATTACTGTACAAAGTTGTGTATGGATAAGAATTTCCTTGTTTTTTTAAATTGCTAGTTGCATGCCTGAATATGACAGTTTGGTTTTCATCAAGTTTAGATGGGAGGTCCTTACTGTCTTTGCTGACATCTGTCTGGCATGTCTGTAAGGTTTTCCGGAGCCAATTTCCTTGGCCGCTTGTTCTTGGAAACAGAGAATTGTGTCCAAGTACAATTGGGTCACTGACAAGAAAACTGTTGACTTTATTGGCCTATAATATTACCTCAGTGCTTGATTTTTGTAATACTTGAAATTTCGAATATTTGATCGTTATTGATTGCATATTTGAATAAAGTCATTTATAATGACAAACTTGTGTCATTTTGTTCGTACATGTGCACAGTGTTTGTTTTTCCAAAAGTATCCACATATTTACAAAATATATAAACATCGTTCTCTGCTTTTAATGTAAAAATAAAAATGCCATGTCACCTTTTCTTTTCAGGGTTCAACATTTTACATGACTCATAACTGAGCAATTCCAATTTTCCGGCTTAAATTTCTTTTTTGACAACAATGTTTTGCAAAAACAATCATGATTGATAGCCTGCCTGATAATGACAAGGATATTAGATAAAAGGATAAACAGCTCGCTTGAAAATTGACTCGGCCGGCGGTCAAGTATCGTTAAAAAAGAAATTAAAACCCTTCAAGATTCAGATTAGCGATAATTTGTTGGCGGCATCAATTTCATGCATGAGGGATGGGACAGGGCTGTTTCCCTTGTCAACTCCAATCAGCTCTGAAGGAGAAATACCAGAAGAATGATGGACTGAGTTGAGAGATTAGGGCAATGCCTTTCCTGAATTGATGCTCTTGTGGAGTAATGGAGATAAATCCAATATCAGGTTCCTAGTTTAAAGGTGTATTGCAATTTGTGCCTGTTTGCAGAGAGGTTTTCTTTGAGAGTTACAGACCTATATATTCTAATTTCCATACATATCCATGGTAGTGGAAAAGCAATAGTAATTGTGGGCATACAGAATTCAAAACTACAATGAAAACGGAATTCAAAACTAAAATGTTGTTCTTTTTTTCTGTTTGCAGGAGTTGATCACAAGATTACCACTATTCTGTTGGATGGAAAGAGAGTGAGATTAGAGCTGTGGTAAGTACAAAACTAGGGAGAAAAAGACATCATAAATACATTTATTTTCAAAAGTAGATTTTCAGGCCATTATGGCCCATCAGGCTGGCGTTTATCTCCGGTTTACTTGGCGTGAAACGATTGAGATTGTTTCTATTCCCCCTGGATGGGATGCCAGTCCATCGCAGGTTACTCCCCATCTAATACAGGTACCCATTTATACTCCTAGGTGGAGAGAGGCAAGTGGAGTAAAGTGGCTTGCCCATGGACACAACATAATGACATGTTGCTGGATTCAAACCCCAGACCATAGAAGCTAGAGGTCCTATTTTTTTACTATCGTAACAATTTTTTCTCAATGGAATTTAGACCTTCCAGTAGAACACTGTACTATAAAAAGGATCTAAATGACTTTGTACTTTTACAAATGTAAAGATATTAAAATGTAAACTGAGTTACAAAATATTGTGCATGTACATGTACATTATGTACATAGGGAAGAATACTGCATTAATATTATACATTAATATGTCATAAAAAAATCTTGTTTGGAGAGTGAGTGCATGCCCACACAAAGGTCACCATGAAGCAAAGAAAGCAGTGATTATAACCTTGACCCAAGTGTGTGGGTTATAATTTATAGAACTCAATGTACATGTACACCCATACAAGTGGGGACTACACACGTACTTGGGGACCAAAGACGCTGTGGGGACAGCAGAAAGTCCTTATAACTCGGTCCTAATTAACAATAAATAACTTGCCCATGTAGGCTTAACATGTACAGTCTCCATGTCCATGTACTTACATTTGTACACATGTGTAATTTACACATACATTTACACATACATGCATTTAATCTATAATTTTAACATACATACATGTACATGATTATATGTAAACTAAAATTATTTCACATAAAATATAGTGATGCATACATGTATCGGTACGTGTACGTGTACATGTATGTACATAAACAAACTTGAAAATGCACGTCAACAATTTATAGTTTATTATACAGTGTATGAACTTTCATTTTAATGATGACATTTTGTACAGTCTACAGAATGTTTTTGCAAAGTGCAAAATTGTACACTTTTGTTCATTTGCCGTGCATCAATTTTACATGTATTGGTAGTACCGGTACATAACATATTCCTGTCTGTGCTCAAACCATTTGCGAAGAGAAAATTAATTACATTTCCTGTCATTTTTCATCTGGACAAATCGTTGCCACCTCTCAGGTAGAAGGATAAGCCATTGATTATGCCGCCTTGAGATTAATAATTGCGTTTACCGCATTGATCCCCTTCTGTAGTCGGAAAGATAGAGGGCAGTATTGATTCGGCTTTAATGGGCATATAATCGTAGAATTATTCAGAGTTGGGTTTTAAATGAATTTTTATTTTGTACTTGAGGTTAAAGTCGACAAGATATGAAAATCAGTTTTTTTCTTTAAAGAAATTCTATTCTGAAAAAAAATCATTCTTGAAATGACTGATGAAACAATATGCTGTGCGAAATGTTGGAAAATAATTGTTTGCACCACTTCATAATTTCTTTTAGTGTCCATGGCTATTGCATACTAGTTGAGGGAAGATGAAAGCATTCATTCTGTGGATTTCATGTTGGCAGGGTAAAAAAAAAAAATTTGAAAATATTTTTTCTTGAAGAAATCTCCTTTGGTTGAACTTGCCCTTTGAAAAGATCTGTAACACTTACAAAATGTTGCCTAATGCTTGCCAAGTACAACATCGAGCATTGGGAAGACATTGGCAATGTAACATCATTAGACAGCTGCAGAGGACACCGGCACCAGCTGATGGCGGGGAGCCGATGAAACCCTCGCACATTACTGGAGCGACCGATAACATACAGCCAGACGGGGCCCAAACATTCCAATTGAATTAGGGAGGAATTTCGGGCATATGAAGTATCCCGTGTCGGTCCCTTGAGGATGAATTATTTTCAGAAGGAGAGGCAATAAAAGAAATAGAGAAACGGCGGTGGAATGGAATTGGCCGGTTAACACTTAGTAGATTTTAATGGCTTGGAGGCCTCGTAGCGCCGTGGATCCCAATAAATCAGGACTTGATCGGATTGATTTATACAAATTGGAAGTTCATCAAATTTGTTTTCCAAGACAAGCCCGTTTATTTTTACCCCTGTACTGTAGGTCATGAACTAGTGTAACAATAAATTGTAAATTTCCAGTAATTATTTTTTAGGGTGCCTAACGATAGCGGAAAAAATAGATTTTGTATCATGACCCAGTATTTATTCAAAGTTCATAAAAATGTCTTGATATGCAGATGAAATCTAATCGGTCCAAAGCCACGCCCCTGATAGGCTAATTGGCTAATGCCCCAGCCATGTTTTGCATACATGCATAATAAAATCATAAATCTTTTTTTTGTATCACCTTGTAAATTAGTAGCACCGGTACCTAATCTCGTTTGAACCATTCATTGAAAAAAATTATTCCTGCTTAGAAATGGAAAAATGGACTAAACTTACTGCACATATTTTTTTAGATCTTTAATTGTAATTTTACTACGGGGTGGTGTAAAATTAAAATATTACTTTTATACTTAAATACAACATTTTGTTCGAGTTCAATGGTGGTCCATCCCTGGTTATTCCCGTAGTAGACATTGAGCCACAGAATTCTGTGTAAACACAGAATATTGTCTTCCATTTCACCAGAAAACAGTGAACCATCCCCGTTGACATTACCTACATTGCCCAGCAACTCATGCTTTGCCCATGGCTACATTAACCTAGCTTGCATTGGGTTTCAGACCTCAAGCACGCAAGGTACTTAACTGTGTTGGTGTGTGTTTCATATGGGATTTCAATGGGATGCTTTATCTTACAGGAAGTCCTATCTGGTACATCTGTGGATATACCAAATTATAGTATTTCAGGAAAAAACAACCACGAACTCTGGATGACAAGTGCATTCACATGTGTACATGTACTAGTACATGTACCTCATCGGGACCATTTACACTTAATGTAAAAATTTGTAAAACTCTGTACAAATGTTGTGTAGGGGATTTCCAAAGATATCTGATTCGGGGAAATCTTGTTTTGTATTTCATTGTGTTCAAGTTCTGTCACTTACATGTACAAGGCATTTTGATTTATTTTTGTCTTCTAGGGATACGTCTGGCCAGGGAAGGTTTTGCACTATTCTCCGATCCTACTCCAGGGGAGCACAGGGCATCCTGCTAGTTTATGACATCA
>JASAOE010000355.1:0-20919 GCA_029964075.1 Patiria pectinifera
CTGAGGATGTAGAGATTGCACGAAGTGGGCGTCATTACAGGAAAGCTCTCGATCTACGTGGTCAATACCTGAACTCGTTTCCAGAAGCACTGTTCCAACACTGCCGACTGCTTGTCAGCTTAGAAACCTTGGATTTGAGCTTCAATAATATACGGGACCTGCCGCCATGTATCGACACGCTGACCAACCTCCAACACTTGTACGTTCACCACAATACACTGCGAAAGCTACCTGTCGAGATGGTGTGCTTAAAAGGACTGAAGACTCTCGATGTTTCACACAACAGGATCGGAATCATTCCCTCATGCTTGTCCAATTTAGAGAACCTACAGGTGGTTAACTTTTCTGGAAACCATGTGAAGTTACTAGATGAGACAGTATTCCAGTTGCCCAATTTGCAAAAGTTTATGGTTACTCGGAACCCTATCAGGAATGTTCCCAGAGATATTTATGTACACGGATTGCGGGCAATCCGTCAACATTTTGGGATAAAACTTGAGAGACATGTTCCTCTTCCAACCAAGCCAGTACTAGAAGATATATCTCTTCAAGATCAAATCAGAACGTATCTGTTACGGCAAACACCTTGTTGTACTGATGATACTTCATGCCACAGACCAGATATTAAACCAGAACCTCCTGATGAGAATGACGAAGAGGTGGCTGTTATTAACAGTAGTACAGCAGTGAATTCAAGGCATAAACAAGTGGCGGACATACTGCTCTATGAACGAAGGATCTCCACCAGTGATTATGGCTCTTGTTCTGGTTCCAACATTGAAAGTGACTGGCTTCGTAGGGATATTGACAATGACGACCTGAGTTGCCATGGAGATTATGGAAGTGACAATGAGGATATTGGATGCGACATAAGTGTTGCTGAGGATCGTTGTGAAATCTGCCTAAGACCTCTGTACAGTGATGTCAACCTTAGTGACTCCAGCCCTTACGACTGCATTTTACCAAACAGATCTAGACTTCTAAAGGTATTAAATGTAACAGTAGTGATACCAGAGCACAACAAGATGAATTACATGAGGAGTGAGTTCACACTAGACATCTTGAAAGACCACAGGTTTATACCAGATGAAGATCCTACCACTGTGGTGCCAGCAAGTCCTGTAGTGCTTCTTGGACCCCATGGGGCTGTGTTCTATGAAGATCGTCCAGCAGTCATAAGACTCCCTCTTATGGTCAAAGTACCCTTCCCAAGTCAAGTTCATTGTCTACGAAGCAACACAGATGACTTAGAAAGACCAGCCTGGGAACGCATCCCGTCCAGTGACTTCAGAGTGAGAGATGGATACATCCTTCTTAGGACTAGTCATTTCTCCTTGTTTACTGCCGTCTTGAGTAAGACACCTTTCTCAGTGAGTAGAACGATAAGTGCAGAAGAAGGCGGAGTACTTGAAGTGAATGAAGTACCTGGACTGGTTGTTCAGTTTCCTCGTGGATGTGTGCATGGAGATGTCAATGCTAGCATCAGAGTCATATGTTCTGAGCTTCCAGCAGATGCACGGACTAACCTCAATCCGTCTGATGCATTGGCAACACCAGTAGTAATTCTACAGCCCCATGGTTACATCTTCAACAACTTCTCAGACAATCCAGTCACTGTAAGATTGCCTGTCCCAGACTACAGTGCAATCATTCAGAATTTCGGATTTGAAGCGCAACTGTCGGTTTGGCAGAGTCCAACGACAGAGGACCAACCTGTAGCTTGGGAAGCACTGAATACCAACTTCAGGATTGACTGTGACGAGAATGGCAACTATTTCATTGACATTCCTGTGGTGCATTTCTCCTGGTTGACTGCACTGTGGGCTAGTATCAGGGTAAGATGCAGAATGCCAGACTAGGGGTGGGTTTTGCTTACTCTGCTGGCGCTGTCAACATGAAATGCCAGGCATGGATGCTAGAGAATCCTGACACAGGAAAGTTTGGTCTGGTAGTCATCTGTCATCATAGTGATAATCCCATGCAGGACGTGGGAACTACGCCAAGAATGTTGGCGGTAGCTTGAAACCTGTAAGCATAGGACCAGGTCAGTACATCCATAGATTACAACCTTGTGTGAATGAAACCATCTTACTGAATGTTGTTGGATATAAAGGTAGACAGATAATTACAAAATAAATGTTGCTGTCATCAAAAAGGAAGTGTACCATGCACATGAACTTTATGTTGTTAATTGCTGATATACTTTTAAGCAACAAGTGTTGAATTAACAATGCCTGATCAGATGAATGCTCATGCTGACATATATTGGTTGTAAAATAATAAACTTTTCTTGTTTTGGGGTATTTAAGTTTCTGATTTGTGATGCCTTTTTGTTGTTGCAGGAGGGTCTATCATCGTCAAGCTTGGCAAATCTGACTACTTTGAGGCTGACACAGCTGCAGGTGAAGATGAATCGTTGGAACAGGTGGAGGAGAACTACAAAGGTGGAGAGTTTGAGAAACAGTTTGCCTGTAAGTTCAAAGGTCAACCATCCAACAAGGACATCTTTGGCAAGGTCTTTGTGCGGCGTCGATGGGAGAATGGCACAGAAGAGAGACTGTTTGAATTCAACCTCATCAAGGTTAGAGCATTTTAATCTTGAATTGTGGAAACATAGAAATGCTGACCCAAAAGCCCAACATACTTTATCAATTTGTTGAAGTATAATTGGATTTTATTGATGTACTTTATATGAAGTGTAAAGACTTGGACAACTCTCCTAGAAAATGATTACACAAGCTTAGATCTAAAATATTACAATTTCACAATTCTAGATATGACTTTAAACAACAATCATCAACAAACAAGTGGAGATGGTTTTATTAGGGAAAAAAACTTTTGAAAGGCCACAACAAATGCCTTCGTCCAAAGATCATGCTGGACCACTGTACAGTAAGACACACACCAAAACATTTCATGCTTTCTTTTATTGGTGGATATGTTCAGAACTCTCTAGAAGAAGAGCCTTTAGATTTCTGAGACAAGAGATGCTTTTAGAATGTAATAAAACATATATTTATTGATCATCATTTTCTTTTTTCTGTTCCAGAAAATGGACGAGCCTGCATCGTCTCCAGAGGACCCATGGACATCTGCGCCACTCAAACAACTGGCAGGTAATGACACTTAACTGTCTTACAGCCACATATTAAATTTATTTGTCATAAGAACTACTGTTCTTATGACAAATAAATTTAATATGTGGCTGTACTCGAGGCTGTACATTTTCTAATAATTTAGTATTTGATTATTCGAAACTGCACTTGACCGAATATTCAAAACTCTCCAATCAAGTTTTACACACGCCAGCTGCTGCTGCCTTTCTCATTCATCAAAATATACATGTAGCGATGGATATTATGTGCCGCTGGAGCGTTTTGTAGTAAGTACAGGGACTTTACCCGGCTAAAAGAATGGGACCAATCAATACATGTAGATGCTGACAAGAAAGGTACCATTGACAAAAGTGGCATCTAGCAAAGTGTCCTTCTGGGTTGTTTTCAGAGGTGCATGGAATCACAGATGGAGATAACTGGAAGCAGTTTGCCCGTGCTCTTGGCTTCAGTCTTCAAGACCTACGCACCAAGTTTGGTCGTAGCCCAGACAAGTTTGCCACCATCATTGCTGAGTACCGACGGCAAGGCGGCACCCATAATGACTTCTTACAGACACTGAATGAGGTGGGACGTGCGCTGCGGGTCGGCGACACAGAAGAACAAGAACAGCAGCAGCAACAGCAGCAGCCAGCAAGTTGGTTAGAGATGCTGTCATTCAGTTGGTTTGGTGGTGGAGGCAGGCCGGCAACACCAACTATGTCTACAGCGACATCCACTGCTGAAGGAACACAGAAAACCAACGTGAGGCCCTTATTTGAGTAGTTTGTTTTATTAAAAAAATCAATCATTTTACAAGCAACCCATATTAGAAGACAGTGAATATATTATCAGTATTAGAGACCTGAAGAAATTCCCAGAATTAGTCCAGTTTCAATTTATGGAATTAGAAGCTTATAACAAAGCCATGATTGGCCATGGTGGGATTCATATCTGGGTATCAGAGCTGGACGCTTAAGAAGGTACCTCTGTGCCAAGCTGACTCCTCATGGTTTGAAATTCTGTATCAAGAAAAGTATTTTAAAATTGTTTGAATTATGAATCCAAACTCGTACTAACCATAAATTCTGCTCTTATCCAGGAGATTGTGATGCATTTGGGCTCTCTGGTCAGACTTAAAAAAGGAGTGAATCTTCATTCAATGTCAAGTATGATGAGTTTGTGAATGTGAACAATTACCCATTTTTATCATATTGCTATCTCTATTGCAGCTGGTCCTAGTGGATTGCATTTAAGCAGTCCCAAACGGAAGCGTGTTTGCCCAACCTGTGAATCCCAAACTCCAACCCTACCTCAATCTGCCAAACGATTACGACGTGAAGCAACCTCAGCGACTGTTGCCACCTCCACTCTTTCCACTCCTGAAGACACTCTTCTAGAATCACTAAGAATCAGTCCTGAACCCAAGTTGCCTACACCGCCACGGTCACCCAGTACATCACTGCTACCAACGCTACCTACATTCTCCAGACACTCACCACCATTGGGAACAATGACTAACAGACCTTCTCATGTATCAGTGGTACAGAGCCATACAGGTAGTGCTATGTCATGTGGACTATCAACCAGTGCACCTAACCGATTCTACAACACACCACTCACAGAGACAAGATACGGGTCTATACCTTCAACTTCCAATCAGGTGAGCTTGCTAGTTGAGTTTATGCTTTGGTTGAGTCAGTCAAGGATGCTGTACAATGATGACATGTTGTGCAGGGGTCTGATCGATCCAGCTCCTATCATGAATGGCTGGCCCGTGATCTTTACACTGATATCTACAGTGCCTGCATGTGGTGGGCCAGGGTTTCAGTGCTGAAGTCATGGTAGACACAACGCACACTGCTGAGTTACAACCATAAACAGATATCCATCACTCTTAACTGAGTTACAAATGAAGATTGAGAGCTGGGTATCAAAATGCTTCGTTCATTGAAACTTGATCACCACTAATCAGAGTGGTTTTTCAACAATGCATTTTGAATAATTTTTTTTAAATTCCATTTCATTGTAAAGAAACAGCTGTTACATTTTGTTGACCCGAACCAAGGTGATTTTTGTGTAGTTTGAGAAGTACTTTGATAAATAATGGGTTAATTTAGTCACATAAAGAAAAAGAATTTAACTTTGGTCTTTATTTTGGCCTTCTCCTCCGCAGTCAATGCCCATGATGCACATGCGTACAGATGAACATCTGATGAGAGAGAACACGGAAGAGATCACTCAATCACAGTTGTATCGCATCGCACCTCTCATCCAACCTCACTGGCTCAAGGTGGCTCGCTTCGTCCGTGATGATGAAACCCTTGAAGCAGATCTGAAAGCCATCAGAGAGAACTATACAGGGCCTGAGGAACAAGCTGTACAGATGCTGCTACAATGGAGGGATAAATGCCCTGATATATGCACCAAGGGCAGGTTGTATGCTGCATTGTGTGATCTGAATCTTAAGACAATTGCTAAGAAATGTAATCAGGTGTATAATAGGAGCTGATAGACTGGCCCCTTGGATTGATGATGAGTCCCTGACTCATCATTGCCTTTCAGTTATACACATGCATCAAGGCATTGGACAGTTAGTGGCTCATTTTGTAGAGTCTTATCGGCGATCATGCAGTTATGGGCCCGGTTCCTTATAAGAGAACAAAATCCACTTTTAATTTATTTGACTTAACAACACATTAAGAGCATCCAGGTATAGATAGAGGGCAGCGTTTTTAATTTTTGATGGAAATGTTGGGGTAAAATTTGCAATGACAATAGAAATACACAACACGAAAATAAAGATGGCAAACACTGCCGCGATGTACCATTTACGCCCAAGGCGCACTGAATTACACACCAACTGTAAGCCGTATCATAATTTCTACCCAAAGAAACTGTTCCAAATCACAAAAAAGGTGTCATTAAAATTGAAAGAAGTCTGCTTTAGGTTGAAAAAGTCTTTTTTGAAAGATAATAAACACCCTTGACTCTAAATCGGGGCCCGTAACTACGCGATCGCTGTCTTATCCATGGCCACGTGTCAATTGTAGCCACAGCCAGATGCCAATTGTAGCCATTACATGAATTCGTCCAAGTTTGTCCAGTAAGGCCACCTGCTGCCTACCAAATTGGCTTTTAACTAGTTGTATATTTTTACTTTTGATATCTTCATTGGAATGGATACTGCAATATACGAATGATGACGCTCTAGTCAAATCTACGGTTAGGATTTCCCGGCGACTTATTATGTGGAGCAGAATCTGCCCTCCAAAAAAAAGAAAAACCCCATTGACTACATTCAATACTTTTTAAAAAATAAAGTACATCATCCAGAAAACGAGCCAGTTTTTTTAAATTTTTAATCAGAACAGTACTTCAGTATGCGATTATTATTGAGTACAAGCTTAGCCCAGCTATTTACTTGACCACTTCCGCAAATGACACCTGTAACTGTATAATTACATTGTTTACCCTCATAGGATCACTCAATCCCATTACAAAAAACTCAGGAATGTAAATTAATAAATGTGGTAAATCCTTAAGTGACAGAAATGGCAAGGCGTCATTTTATTTAGAAGTAAAATTTGTATTTGTTTCTTTTGTCACAAGAGGGCTTTGGTGAGAAATTGTGTGCTCTCCATCATGTTTATCTGTTTGGGATTAAGATAAGTTTTTTAGGTATTGTTCGTATATCAAATGGCGTCCCTTGAGATTAAGTGATCTGTAAATAAGCAAAAAGGTTTCACACTAAATCATTCAAGCTGCCTGAAAGGCGCTTTCATTTCTTACAAAGATTTTTTTTTGTTTTTAAAAATGGGCAGAAATTAATTCTTGATGGAGGTACTACTGTGTATTACTATTAATTCAAAGGTTGCAGGTCTTCAACTTGTGGTTTTTAAACAAACGCAGGATATTGTAAATAGTCTTTGTATAAATTATGAGATTTTATAGAGTTTTACATACATGTACATGAAAATGTACTGTGTTGTTTTTGAGAGATATTTTTTATGGAAACTTTGTATCTACGAATGGATATTCGATAGATATTTGTGAATATGTTTGTTTTGTTAATAGTCACAGATATGTGCTGCTATGCATGCTATCTCTTAGTGGTATGCATTACGTTATTTCAAAGCCAGTTGCTTGGTCATATCTTGGACAAATTTGACAAAGTACTTTATTACAGTACATTATTTAATAACCAGATTGTCACGTTTATATCCCGTCAAAATACTGTGTAGATCACAAGGATCTCTTAATGACTGTTCAGGTTGATGTACTGTCTGGGGTAGGGATGCGACATTTACACTATTAAACGTTTAAACACTATTAAACGTTTAAAATTCTAACCGTTATACACATTTTCCAAAAACGCTTTAACGAAACCCGAATTATAAAATAGGGACCTACGTTCATCATTCATGTAGTCTTACTTTCAGTTAAACTTACATAGCACAAATAATTAACAATGTTTTCAAACCTATTTCAATTACAAAACCTTCGAAGCACTTCAATACTTGCTTTCATTCAGGGCACACGTAGTTAAGTTTTTACTTTTTCAATGGCAGCCATTGTTGCTTTATCATGTCAATCATACCGGTCTGCAGACATAATGAGCATAAGACAGCCTTTATGAATGGCTAAACGTTACAAATATTTAAAAGGTTCTTAAATTATTTGCTTAACGTTTACAAAATTAAATGCAAAGTCACATCCTTAGTCCTGGTTTTTATGTTTTTTAATTTTCTAATCTAAATTGCGTACTGTGTTTTAAAGTTGTATTCCTTAAACCACATCTTTGTGTGGATTTTTTTCAGACAACTGTAAGCCACGTAATTTATTGTCTTTCTTTCACAGGGTTAACTCTTTAAAGGCATTTTGTAATGTCACAATTCTGTAAACAATCTAAACCAAAAGTTAACCATATAAAAAATATAATCAACTCAAACAACAAAAGTTGTACAAATTGGGTGACTGCTGTCACATTGGTAAACTTAGGTGTGCATTGATTGGATTTGCCATCTTTCTAAAGTCACCTGTGGCTAAATGAAATATTTGCCGTAGAAATACATGTACTGCTTACAGGAAGTCATTGTCAATCTTCTAATTTACATACATGTAGTACTTCATTTGTCTCTCCAGTATTTCTTTTTAATAGTACTTTTCAAACCAGAATTATAACATTTGTACTGATCTTTGTATCATTGATAGATGGCCAACTAATTTGCTTATGTTTACTTGTTCATATCATGGGTTTGTGTTTAAGTTTGAAGTGTGCACAAGTGGTTACTTGGACCCTTGGCAGTTCTGATCTGCTCGGTTGTAAGAATTTATTGTTATCTATACAATAATGGAATCAAATAAATGCATTTTATTGATACGAATATCTCGTCTTTAGTCCCCACTTTTGGTGTGAATCACTGTGTCCTAATTAATAAAGCTATCAAAACACGTTTATGCGAGGGAAAAGTCCAAAATTCAATACAGATAATTTCTGTCCTTTTTTTTCATATTCATCATCATCATCGGTCACATCAACTGTTTAAAAACTAGACATTCAATAGAGGGCGCTGTAAAGTTTAACCGTGAAAAGTATGACCAGGGCCAGGGTGACCTGTTTTTATTATCTGTAGTCTAGTCGAATTCAAAGGTTTATGAACAAAATCCTCAACATATTAAAGAGCGAAATACCCGAAGAAGGCTTTTTTAATATTGGAAAAGTCTATTTATACTTTTCACAATGACATGTGTTATAAAAACAAACAAACTAGAATTCTATGACAAATACAATAAAAATGCCAAATTGGTGAATTGTGGGTTTGTGGGCGTGTCCCCTACATGTACACAGCTCAGCGAGTCGGCCAGCGCGCGTACGAGCTAAAGTATCACGTGACAAATCAACCAATCAGAATCAAGCTCGTTGGTGGATGCCATTTTTACTCTGATAGAATTTGCATGCAGCGATTCGGCTCGCCGGGATCCGGTAGGTGAGTCACGCTAAAACTCTTCTACCGAAACATTTACCGCAAAAACGAAACCAGCAAACGCTTCCACACTCTGAATTTCTTTTCACGAGCATGAGAAGTCTGAGAGCTCACAAGCAAACATTTTGACGATATTGGCTCCAATTTAGGTTCAGAGACAATTGTGAACTTCAGTTGGAAGTTCGTATGGTAAAACGTGGCTTGTGCATATCGCGTTGCTATTGAGTGCGGAAGTAGTCAGGAATCAAAATGGCGGCAGCGGAGTTGAAATATTTGATTGTAGACAAGGATTTGGTGAGTGATCCAGCATCTCAGGCAGAATGGACGTCCAAGAGACTTGTCTGGGTACCGGACGAGGTCCATGGCTTCGTGGCAGCAAGCATCAAAAGCGAGAAAGGCGACAACATCACGGTAGAAATCGCCGACAATAACAAGTCTCGCGTTGTGAACAAGGATGACATTCAGAAGATGAACCCTCCCAAGTTCAACAAAGTGGAGGATATGGCCGAGTTGACCTGTCTGAATGAAGCATCAGTTCTCTACAATCTCAAAGACAGATACTACTCTGGCCTTATTTATGTAAGTCATATTTTTTATACCCGTTAGGCCTATAGCCAGGCTATGATTTTATCCCGAAGTTCCCCAAATTTAAGATTTAACACTAGCAAAGTAGCATGACTAACATTATAGTAACAGACATGGACAGCAGGCACTAGTGACACTGCAGGCAGAGAAATGTAAATCAAAAGACAACAATAATTAAGACAACAATAATTAAGACAACAATAATTAAGACAATTAAGACAACAATAATTAAGACAACAATAATTAAGACAACAATAATTAAGACAATTAAGACAACAATAATTAAGACAACAATAATTTAATGCCACTTTTACTTTTGGTTTTAATAAAACAGGGAAAGATTACCATATCTGGCCATCACTTGTCACCCTGTGCACAAACCCTATGAGACTGTCTGACTAACCAAAATTCTGTCAGGGAATTTTTTTTTAAAGCAATTTTTTTTGCCCACGATCATATGGAGGCGTCTGTGTGTTGTCAAAGGTAAAAGTTAGGAATTGATGTTTTTCGTTTTTTCCCCCTCATTTTGCCCATAAAAAAATTAGGGTAGGGGCTGTCCGAATAGGGTAGGTAGGGTAACCGGAAGCAGAACAATTTTTTTTGGGCCTTATCAAGGACAAACAAATAACAGTTCTGCTTCCAGTTACCGTACATGTATCTGCCCTATTTTGACAACCAAATCCATCAATTAAGTTTACCCTTGACTACAGCAGACACATTATGGTCAACACCAAAAAAAATTCTGAAAAAAAAAATCTCTACCTACCAACCCTATTTTCAAATGCCATTTAATCAGAGGCAGTTTTGTTTTTTTGGCCTAGTAAGTAGTATAGAGAGTGTTGCGCATTGAAACAGTTGTATGCAAATGCAAACTTTCCAGAGGTCCATGAGGATTAAAATAGAATAACAATCCTGGCATAATGTGAACTTCTGACAGAATTTTGGTTTGTCAGACAGATTTCTCATGCATGAATACTTCCGCACTTCATGGCTGCCAGGAATCTTGCGATAAAAGAAGCCCATAGTGTCCGCATACCAGAGGACAATAGGCTACCACAGCTTGAATCCTGAGCCAAACTGGGCCACTGTTTGCTCAGTGATCAGGCAGATTAGAATTAAAAAAGTCACTTACACACCCCGAATTTATAATATTATTTTACCTGACACTGCTGACAGACTATAGTTACCCATCAACTCAATCCAGTATCTCTCATTCATGGTGTGATGTAATTATATGTAAATTTGCAATGGTCAGAAAGGTCATGTTTACAGGGAGTCAGGTTGGCGTAGCGGTACTTGCTTCGCCTTCCACCGCTGTTAATACCCGGGTTTGAATCCCGCCTGGGTCAATATGTGGATTGGGTTTTCAGTCCCTACCTGTTTCAGTGGGTTTCCCCAGAATATCTTCTGGGCTTTTCCTCCCATCTCTAAAACTGTAATTTTTTCTCATTGTCTTCTCTCTAAGTTGGTGTGACATTTGCCCTGGGATGCTTTACCGACTATAATGATACAGATACAGCTATACAGATACTTACTGCACTGAATTGGCAGGTTTTTATTGAGCAACTTGAAAAAGAAAAAGAGAATCAATATTTTCATTTCCCCTATAATTGTACTCCTATGCATGAGCACTCTTTTTTTATTTACATTTTTAGACTTTGTTAGGTTAATAGGAGAAAACTAATTCAATTATAAAATTTAGAAGATTTTGATGTTCTTTTGTCACTGTTCTTGTTGGTTTCAGCCTTTTGAACTAAATTCCCTCTCAAATTTTGATTGAATTTATGTGACAAAATTTTTAATTGCCTTTGAAAATATTTGACATTCAATGGGCTTTAAATTCTGCAGAGCCTGCCATCTCAAATGGTACTTGCATACAATTTACTCATTCCATCATTGAATGAACTACACTGCATTTAAGTTAGAAAACTTCAATGGGTCATGACATCCCTATATGTCAGAGGTCAGGTGAGGTCACTGACCTCTAGACTAAGCCTCTTTTGATAAACGCCAGTCAGTCTGGGCTTATACATGTGCTTTAGTAGAAAGCCTTGAGGAATAATCTGAGCGTGTAGGAATGCAAGGAGACCTGTTAGTGGGACCCCTTGGATGGTTTAGGGAGAGCTTGGTGTTTCCGAAGGGCATCTGGGTAGATTGAGTTGAAACTTTGGGTCTTGGCCTGCTTCAAACTTTAGTAACTTCCCCTTTTGAATCCAATTACATTCAGCTGTCAAAATAAATCTGGCTCCATGCAACAAGATCAGCTAAACAAGATCTTGTGTTCACTAAAGATCCTAAAGTCCAATAGAATGTGCGCAGTGTTGGATGCTGTGAAACCAGCTAACATTGATAAATCATAGCTGAAAAAAAAGAATGAAATTGTTAACTGGTGAGTCATAGGTACCTGTACGTAGTCTGTGGTTTGGATTGCCATGCTGATTCCTAAGAGAACTTGTCTGCAATTATAAAAAAAATGGGGGGATAGTGGTTCAAAAACCAGACTATTTTTCATGTACATATGCATGTACCGGTATATGTACTTGACTTAGTATTGATTACTGTGATGCAGTATGACAGGATGATTCCTATAGCTAGCTTACCATTGTAAGTGTCTGGTGTCGTAGACAGAGTGTCTGCATCAAGCCTTGTGTAATGACTAAGAAATTACTTATTGTAGCCGTCAGTAACAGGCGTCAACAATTGGCAGTGAAGTCATGATCACCTTAAAGTTTCTGTCGATACACGTCATGTCAAGTTGTAGTCCATGAAAAATCACCTTGCACAATGGGTCCATGATATGCGAGCAGATTTGATGATTAATTGCAAAATAAGACTGCATCTTGACATATCCAGATTCTGACCATTTAGCAGGCATCTTCAGTTCTTCAGCACAAAAACATTGCAGCCAAATCGACCAATCAACAGCTTAGTCCATATTTCTGATCGAAAAGATGTCACAGTTACGGTATTAGGAACTTATCCAAATCCACCTAAATCATTATAGTGCAAAAGCCAATCAGCTATTCTATGTACATATGTACTTTAACAGATTTGGGACTTGAAACCCACCTCAAGCAATAGCAGTAAGTGTCTTATGAATATTTAAAACAAAACGTACTGACAAGTGTAGTCAGTGTTGGATCATGATGTCAGGAAGTGAACACAATGACATTGAATGATCCTACCTTGTAATTGCATTGAGTTTACCAGACTGTGAACAGACTAAACACCAAATACCACAAGAATGTCCAGAAGGAATTTACTTATTTTATTATTAAAGGGGCAAACCCCAGGCTTCCTTTACAGGTGCACTCTGGTTGATACAATGTACCCCGGTACCATCCCAGTAATGGCTTCTGCTTGTAGTCGCTGGATTAGTCTATTTATTACCTCACACTTCCAAAACTAACTTTAAAAACTCTGTTTTACTCCAAATTTGGCTTTCACACCTGTGGTTCCTTTATGGGGGTGTTTACCTCAAATATGTGAAGGTTACATGTCAACCACGCAAAGCATTTCGGAGTACTCTTAGCCCCGGAAGTGATATGGCTAAATACTGATTCATTGCAGGGGTACAATTTGTGCATTCTTGTCAAGTGTGTCAACTGGTTTCAAATCATAATACATTTTGTAATTGTGAGGTTGATAAAGTCATACAGGTACAAGTAACTTATTTTGCATGTTACATACGTGTACATTGTCATTGCCCAAGTACTGTGTGTAATTTAAATAAATCAAAGATATCAAAATTTCCAACATGTATCAAGAATAGTCAGCGGATGCTACTCCAAACAATGACGTCACACGAATACAGCATTCAGACCAAATAACTTTAGCTCTAAAAATGATTAGTTAGGAATGGGCATGGGAAGGGTTATGAACAGTGCCTGAATACAGCCAGCAAAACTGAGCGCCAAAGTAGACTGTAACTCCTCAATGACCCATTTACCCATCAGATAAAATCATAATGGTCGTCGCTGTTGTCAGTGTGTCAGTAACCAGATAATTTAACCAACACTTCTTGATATCATACATTGCATTGTTCAACTCATAAAGCCACTCTTCAGTGTAACCTGGCTGTCACAGCTGGAATCGGTAAGGAGTGGCAACTGAGGACACTGCAAGGTCAAATTCTATTCACAATACTGTAGTTGTGTCTGTCTGCTTGCATATGAATTTTAAAGAGTACATGGTAGATATTTGTGGTGGTCTTCAAATGTTTACAAGTTTAGAAGCATTGATTTGTCACTGTGTTGTCACTGTTGATGGCATTTGTTTAGCAGCAAAATTATTTGTGTAACTAAAATCAGTGTTCATAATTAAAACAACTTTGTCTTAAACTTACATTTTGTAGTTCATAAAAGAAAGGTTTTTTTTGAGACAAAATATTTGTGTTGGGCTAGTGGTAACTTTGGGTATGGGGTTGGAAGCAAACATTAAAATACAGGAGAACAATGTCAAACCATATACGGTACATACATGTACATACATTGAAGTGTCTACTAAATGATTGTCTGCTTCATCAGTTCCTTAAATTTGTCGCTGGTTGTCAGAATTGGTCACTTAAATCACATGCATTTGGTAGTAATAAACACTCTGTATTACTAATACTAAGACCCACTGTTATTTTGCTTACTTGATGCAGGAAAACACAGGCCCTGTCCTTACTTGGAAGAATTTGGTTAAAAACACAATGCAAATGCCCTTGTGACGCCAACAGTAAAAGCCTCACTATAATTGCTTTTCACTCGCTAAAAACCAACCAACATTGTTGTGTATTTGACACAAAACAAGTCTACACAGAGAGAGATCCAATCCCAGGGGTCTTTTAACTCTGTTGTCTGTCTGTTTGTGTGCTTGTTTTTTTAAATTTCCTTGGGCGGTTCTTTCATGAGTGTAGTGTGGTCATTGCAGGGAAGCCTAGAGGCTGGAGTGAATACCAGCAGATGATCCAATGAAAAGGCAAAGTAATGGGCCCACCAGACTTGAATTGCATGCAGTGCTGCACAACTCCATTGATTAGGAATGCTAGTTGGTCTCTTAAAGTGCAGTCCACCTTCAATCTAGCGCAGGAGACGTCCACCAAGATGGGTTGACGAAAGCAATCTCAACACGCATGACTGACATAATAAAGCATATGATGTACATGTATGGACTTGAGTGTGTTTTTGTAGACGTCATTCTGGGGAAAGTTAATGCAATGACATAATTTGGGTGAATGGAGAAATGTAACAAGCATGGCTTGACATCCAAATAATTGAATGGATTATGTGACAGATTCTTGCAAATTTGCTACTTCATATTGATTGTAATAGCACATTTGATTTCTCCCATACCTATACCGGTAGCTATATGTACGTGTTCCTTAATACTTTTTACACTTCAGTGCTATCGACGTACCAGGAATCTTAGCAGAAAAAAAAGCTGCTTCTGGGTACTTAATTCTTTTCGTATTTTCGTTAAACTCCTAGAATGCTTTTGAACTTCAAAATTGTTCACCAAATCACATGTTTATCCATGATATGCTACATTTGTAACCCTAACCTTCCCAAATCAAAATCATCTTTGCTCAGCTTTGCTCAGCCGTGCATACATTAGGCCTCGATTATACTTGAAATCTTCCGCACTGCTCCAGGATGTCACTGGCTCTGCCTCAACATATTGACAGTGATTGTCCGAGGATTTTGCAGGATTGAGGCAGTGGTCACCCCTCCAAGAAACACATTCAAGAAAGAATGTAAATTTTGGAGGATTGATGCTGTATGCTATTTGTACATGGAGGCAGTTGAAGGATTTTGCAGCATTGAGGTTACATCCCAGCAAAGATGCCTAGGGAGTTATCGCAGGGTTAATTAATGAGATAATGATTTAATTATAATTACCAAAGCTTGAAGCTATTCTGTATGCAGTCTTTGTCCATTGTATACCTCCATACATTAACTTCAAAGGAATATATTGCTATAAGATGTTTTTTTTCTCTCTCTTGTGCAGACATATTCCGGCTTGTTCTGTGTTGTGGTCAACCCTTACAAGAAGCTACCCATTTACTCAGAGAAGGTCATTGAGCTCTACAAGGGCGAAGCGTCATGAGGTGCCTCCTCACGTCTATGCTATCACAGATACTGCATATCATAGCATGCTGCAAGGTGAGTCCGAGACTAGACAGTGTCTCAAGTCTTGAGTGCCCATTCTAGACTTCTTCATGCTTAGAGTCTGAGAGTAGACATTACCGAGTCTTAAGAGTTGAACACTCATACTCGGCTTATCAGTTCGTAGAGTCCGAGACTAGACACTACTGCGTCTCAAGTCTTGAGTGCCCATTCTAGACTTCTTCATGCTTAGAGTCTGAGAGTAGACATTACCGAGTCTTAAGAGTTGAACACTCATACTCGGCTTATCAGTTCGTAGAGTCCGAGACTAGACACTACTGCGTCTCAAGTCTTGAGTGCCCATTCTAGACTTCTTCATGCTTTGAGTCTGAGAGTAGACATTACCGAGTCTTAAGAGTTGAACACTCATACTCGGCTAAAAACATCAGTTCGTAGAGTCCGAGACTAGACACTACTGCGTCTCAAGTCTTGAGTGCCCATTCTAGACTTCTTCATGCTTTGAGTCTGAGAGTAGACATTACCGAGTCTTAAGAGTTGAACACTCATACTCAGCTTCTCAGTAGAGTCGAAGGCCAGACACCAATGAGTCTTGAGCACTCGTTTGTGATTTTCACATCTTTTGGAACTGATTCCTTCCCAGTTCGGTGCCCAATAGTGGTTACCATAGTAAATTCAAGTCAATCACCATTGTTGATTGTTTGACATAGTCTAGAGTTCATGCTGGAGTTACCCACAAGCATTGCTTATCTGTCAGTATACATACTGAACATAAAGTAAAAGCCTTACCCATGATCATGTGGTAAGCAGTTATTGCTTGACATATTAAATAACTTGCATGTGTTTAAGGCAAGGCTCCTGCCAACTCTGACATTGATGACCTAAAGAGGTTAAAACTCTGGTAAGTATTGATTAGAGAGTTCTGATCTACTTCCAAGCTACAAGCTAAGTGTTGCTACTCAAGCAAGCTCTTTTGTGTTAATGACATACATGTACATGTAGCTCCCAGAGCTGTTGACGTTAAGGTCAAAATAGATAGTTCTAAAGAACAACCCATTGATAAATACTCATGAAGGTTTGCGGTAACACCAAGTAGACATCTCTTTTGGGAAGATGTGTGGTTCTGAAAAGAACCGGTGCTTTTTCAGAACCACACATCTCCTAAAAGAGATTTCTAGATGGTATTACTGCAAACCTTTACTAGTTCATACCACCACCATGCAAGTTTCATACATTGATACATGTAAATAGCAAATTGTCATCCGTCAGAGTTGAGTTGAAAGCATACACAGACATTCATCACACACACATGTACGGTATGCGTGTATATGGATTCATGTCTGCGCCATATGTGCCAATTTACTGTTTACATTTGACTGGTTTCAGTTGGAATTGACTGCCCACCACTTGTGCTGGTACATGTACATGTATAGTACACATTTAACTTGGCAATAATGAATTCAGTTGTAGTGAGGTTATGTCTACAGTCATCAAGGTTTTGCTTAAATAGGCTTGTGTTGTTGTACTTAAATAACAACACTGACAATTGCAAAGCCACAAAACTGCACTGTGCGTGTGTACATACATGTACATGCAACCATGCTTCTGGTAAATGTATGCAACCACGCCTCTTTTTTTTTAGGAACATGCATGCAGCCACGCCTCTTTTTGAGCTAGGCCTACAAGAAGCCCCACCCAGCAGAGGACCTATTGTTCATGAACAGGAAGTTAGAAAAACGGTAGATGGTGGCTGTACATAGTCTATACAGTCTGTGTGAAGGTCTTTTCTAGGTTTCAGGTGTGTCGGTAGACCGGTAGATGTATGTTTGGTTTGAGGAAGTACTGTCCATGTACATGAAGTGTATGGTACATGTACAACACCTGTACATTCTGTGCAAATATGCTAACAAGTGCAATAAAAAGGCCAAAACTTTGACATACCCCTAGCAATAGAAACAGTTTCAATTGTCGCTTGTAGACCCTACAGTATTATGCTCATTCTATTCCAGGATAGTTTTGTCCATGCTTGTTCCCCAGCGGCAAAGTCACGGATGGAAACGATCGCCATAACTCCAACTGGGCCAACGCATTAAATTGGGGATTGCAATTAAGCTTTTGACAACCTTTGTACAGCTACCGGTAGGTTTCGCTGCAAACACTTTCCATTTGATTTAATCCCTCCAAAGAATAAGCCAGTTCAGGATTCCAACTGAGCATGTGCACGACAAGATTTGATGAGTTTTGGATTTTGGAGGGACTTGGTCCTGCAGGGAGTAAGGGTTAGTCCTTATTGTTATCCTGATAAGCCAGATTCATGGGTATAAAAATTTGCATATCAAGCCAAGTCACATGACACCAGGCGATGCTAGGGTTACCAGCTCAACTTTCTTAGAGTCCCGCCTTTCCAAACAATTCACTCAGATTTACTGAGAGTGTCAACCTCGGGTCACATGGTTCCATTATACCTGTTGGAGGTTGTTTGGGCTAGGAGAAAAGCCATAGGAATTTATAAACAAAAACAGAGGTTGCGTGCGGCTGGGTTTATGGATCCAGGAATTCCAAAGCCGAAGACGACATTATGTAGTAACTAGAATTCCATAAGCTAAGTTTGCTTTTCTGTGGCAATGAATAATGTGTAAATTAAAACAGCCAGTTATGCAGGTTCTTAGTTTAAAGATCCATTTGAGAGCCTGAATCAGGAGAGGTATCAATTTCAAGAATCGTAGGTCATATGATGTAAGCTTGGGCTCAAAACATTCTTGAAGTCAGCTAGCTTTTTGTTAAATGCTCACATCTAAATTTCATAAACCTGAACTACTCTTTATGACATGCTAATGACTTCAAACATTTTCACGTCTTGTTACTTGTGTCCAGAAGACTTCTGACAAAACATACTTTGTTAAAATTGTATCATCACCCTTCTTTTTCAGGTTGTGTGCCAAATAGCACAGAAGTCGGATGCTTCGCATTACCTATGTTGTGTTAAATTACATTTACTTTGTGTATTTTATTGGAGTTAAAGCCCACTCTAATTTAACTCTGCCCAATCATAAAGCAAGGACCCAAAAGAAGAAACTCCAAAGCTGATATTGTTTAGCTGTTTTTCCCCACCTTACATTGTGGTAATCTTAGAGCAGGATTTCCTCCTCTTCTTTGAGGCAGTTTCCCTCACCCTTCTTTAGTTAGCCACTGGTATCCAGCTGAGGGTTTGGTTTCCTGACAGTGAATGGAGTATAATAATGACCTCATTAGAATCTCACTCAGTGGTAGGTACCATGGTGAGTAGGTAGTGTAAAGGAAATTTACTCATGGTGTTTGGACGTGGTGTATGATGCCTGGACAGGCAGCACCATGCCATGCTACCATATGTTAGGAAGGCAGAGTAGAGCTTGTCCAGTCATGTATTTTCTTGTCCTGTCGAGCTGCACCACAAATTGTGTCTGGTGATAGGTTTACTGTGAATTATTTAGCAGAATCTTGCAAATGTGAAAAGGGCGTGGCACAAAAAAGGTTGCGGCTATTTTATGATGGAGAAAGGGGAATGTATCAAAGATACCCTTTAAAATGTACAACTGCACTCAGTACAACCAATATGATTCTTACATTGGACAGACAACATAAGTTTGCAATTGTTATTATATTTCAGAGGAATGAGTTTTCCACCTGTGTTCACATAAGGGTTTTGACATGTCACACTTGAAAAATATTGATGCATGTTACAACTAATGACTGTTGACGTTCTGCTTTCAAGCTTTTAAAATGAACGGACTATAGAACTAATAAGAAGTTATGTCTTCTTGTAAAATGTTAACTCATTGACTGGTGGAATAGTTATGTTAGGTCCCAGCAACAGTAGAATTAGCATGCAATTATCATATTCAAATGAGCTGCAAGAACACTGTAATGACACTGACTCATCTTTTTAACAAGTCACTTTATAAAAAAGAATATTTCTCTGGGCACACAATTTAAAGGCTGCATGTATTCTTCATTTGAAGCGTTAGTTTTTGGACCATGCTGACTTGTGTTGCATCCTGGGGCGTAGGTGGAGAGATAGAGAGAACAGAATCTCAGCGGGAAGGAAGTGTGGGTTGTACATGTAGTCGGTAATGGTGCAGTGAAATTACTTAAATAGCTACTCACCAAAATGTTCAGAAACATAAAGGATAGTAGTACAGCACCTTTAAACGCCAGTTGCGTCCATTGACTACCACAATTATTCAACCAAACAGCATGTAAGTCATATTAATTTTTTTAAGAGGCCTAATGCTCTTCATTTATGTGTTATATCAAAAAGAAATATAATCGATTTCAATTTGAACTTCAGGAAATCAAGCAATGTAAATGAAAATATACATTGATTGATATTACTTAATCGAGCACAGTGGTTTTAGTGAATATATGCATGCACAATGTAGGTTCAGATCCCATCAACTAGAAAAGAAAGGTTGTCTTCTGTGGTGCAGTATCTGGTCAATAATTTTATTGAGAAATGTAGACATTGTTTTGCTGGGCTCTGGTTCTGACCTATGGCTGTTATCACTAGGGTGCCAGTTTCTGGCATGTCAGTGGTTGGTATTCGATATCGTGAGTGGAATGCTGCACTGTGGGTCAACCACATATTGGATAGGGAGTAGTAAGATGTATGATGTTTCATTTGTGGTTAACCATGGAGGAATACCTCTGGTAGAATAGCTGGACATCCACATTGTTACATTGTATTTTGACGTTCAAGTCTGGTCATAAAATTGTCCTTAAGAGTTTTACTTATTACAAGTATGTAGATATGGCATGAAGTGATTAAGATATTTTAAAAACAATTCATACTCATAGAAGTAAGTGTGCTCCGTGATGACAACTTAAAAGTTCCATTTACCAATAAATAGAAATAGAAGTCTTTTGAACTATACTCCTTTTTCATATCGTTAGTTTAGTACCGGTACATGTACTAAACTGGGTATACTTAATTTGAAATGCATATTCGCGGACAGTTCTGTATAAAAGCTGAGGCTCTCCTAAGCTGATTAAATATTCCAAGTTTATCATATAATGTCATGATTAACAGATAGCGTGGACTACCACAAGCTTCCACAGTGACCACCATCACATACCATGTACATGAACATGAATACATAATTGCATTACACC
>JASAOE010000356.1:0-25000 GCA_029964075.1 Patiria pectinifera
GGACCTTGTGTTGTTTATGCTCAGCCGTGCATAAATGTAGGCCTAGTTTATACTTGAAATCCTCCGCACTGCTCCAGGATGTCACTGCCTCTGCCTCAACACATTGACAGTGATTGATGGAGGATTTTTCACCCCTCCAAGGACCACATTCAAGAAATAGTGGAGGATTTTGCAGGATTGAGGTTGTATGCAAGTTTTACATAGAGGCAGTTGGAGGATTTCGCAGGATTGAGGTTACATCCTAGCAAAAATGCCTAGGGAGTTAGGGTTTGAAAATAACCTGTCATCTGATTCCAAGAAACGTGGTGGTATGTAGGAAGAAAGGTACAAGCCCGGCATGTTGCTTTAATTGCAGCACGAAGTCCCTAGCAAGTTTCAAGTGCAGGAAATGTGCCTTAGGCTTCCTGCGCACAGGTGGAAATAATATTCCACCTTGTCGGCTCAAAAAACTGCAGACTTTCAAAGTTTTAAACAGTGGCCTAGGTTTCCTTTAGGAATCTTGCGAAACATTAGTGTATACTTTTCAAACATGTTCTGCAGCTTCAAATGAAATGTGAAATTCACTGCGCTGCAAAAATTCCTACCTTGACAAATTTTTTGAAGTGTACTTTTGCCATTTTGTTCCTGCCAGATTTCTGCTGAAAGACGGGCAACTATGGTTGTGCGCACCTCAGGCAAAACAGGTCAGTACATACACCTTTCAAGATTCAAGATTCGGTTCATTAGCTAACCCTCCTATGGAAACATGCATTGTCAGCCTGGTTATTACTTGGGTCAATATTGGTCAAGACACCCAGTAGTTTGTACACAGTAGGCCAGGAGGTGAGGAAGAAAATTTTGACCATTGGTGACCTCTTAAGCAAAGGGAGGGTTAGTCACGTAAAAAATTACATGAGATATGATCTCCTTTTGAAATCAGTGTGTTGATCTTTGCATATTATATTTGATACATGTCCATGTGGTATCATTGCTTACAATTTTTTGTAGTTATCATCCTTAAAAAGTTTCGTAATTTTTTTTGTCCAATCAGATCTGGAATTGTCTAGCGGAGAACTCGGTGTACGTCAGCGACCGAGAAGCCTGCTTCAAGTGGTTTTCAAAGGTAACATTTGTGACTTGATTTCTTTTTCTCACTGGCATTAAATCTTAATTTGGCAAGACCTTTGTCTGCTGAAGACAGTAATCTTATTTTAGGTTGTGGATTCTTTTTTTTCTACAGCTGATGGGTGATGAGCCAGACTTGGACCCCGAGATCAACAAGGATTTCTTTGAGAACAACATCCTGCAGCTGGAGCCCTCACTGCTCACGGAAAATGGCATCAAGTAAGATTCTTTCATCTAAACTAATACGGGTGATTCACAGTTGTAATGACTCGAGTCAATGACTCGACTCGAATCCGACCCGAGTCACAATTTTTGGTGACTCGACTCGACTCGAGTCCCTAAGGGTAAATGACTCAACTCGACTCGAGTCACTGCGAGCAAATGACTCGACTCGACTCGAGTCCCTCATCAGAAGACTCGACTCGACTCGAGCGAAGGATAATAAGACTCAAGTCCCAAAAATAAAAGTGCAACTTTGCAAAAAGTATTTGCAATGACTTACGGTGCAAAATTATGCTCACTTTACTTTGCGTATAGCAGTCATGTACAAATATACAACGTGTCACAGACTCCCACCTCATGGTTCTAGAACGCACAAAATACTATCCAGGAACCAGATTTTTAAACACATTTTCTAATTCGCTGTTTCATCGTTGTTTTTTGGGGCAATTTCTTATAAAGCTCTTGGATTCGAACGCTGGCTAAACTTATGGCCTCCTTTTATAAATTTTGGTATATATAGTGTTCAAATATTCGTGACTCAAATTGACTCGAGCTAAATATTTGACTCGACTCGACTCGACTCGACCTTTTGACCTAATGACTCGACTCGTCACCTCTTTAAAATGACTCAAGTCACTTCTTTAAAATGACTCGACTCGACTTGAGTCACAAAAATCGGTGACTCGTTACAACTCTGGTAGTGCGCCACCAAGAGTTTGCTGTGGAGAGTCCATTTTTCAAGTTTACGGCCGACAAAACATGGCCCATTTGAGCTAATTTGTTATAGATTGGGGCATAGCGTTCTGCCGCCTTACAAAAAACACCATATTGATAAAAAGCAAAGGGCAAACAGATACTCGAATCATACGCTTGCGAAACTACTGACTGATAAAACTAACAATTTCAAATGTCCCGCGCTGCGAATTTGTCAACCATCTCCCAAAATGCACTGGGAAAATGAACTCTCCATGGCAAACTCTTGGTGGCGCACTGCATTGTGAATCGCCCGAGTTAGAACATGTGAAAATTTGTCCTGTGATGCACAGTTGACATAAGAGTTCCTGAGAAAATATCGCTTAACAAACTTATGTGCTGAGCAGATATCTGCGGAGAACCAGCCACCAGCAATGAACAGCAGGGGACCTTTTGACCGGTAACCAGTGAATACTGAGCAAATAATTTCAGTGCTTAGCAAAATTGTTGCACTTTGCAGTCAGTAGTCTTGACCCAAGACGTCAGCGATTAAGAGCGATAGTTGCATTGTTGTGTAGCGCCCTTGCATAATTGCTTTTTTTCTTTCACTCATTAACGTCTTGGTCAATTCGTAGCAATGGGGGCGGGGCCATTTTATGTAAATAAGACCGTCTGTATAAATTCGAACAAACACAGTTCCTTTGTATAGCTCCATGCTTGGTCACCGCACGTAGCGCGTATGTTTACAACTGTCAGGTGAGCCATTGAACCTTTTCTCGATCGCTGATTGGTTCCCTAGGAAAGCGATGATGCTTGATCACCGCAGTAGGCTCGGGCGTATGTTTACAACCGTTGGGCGAGCCATTGAATTTTTTCTCGATCGCTAATTTGTTCGCTAGGAAAGCCTGGGGAGAAAATTTTAAAAAATGAAACCGCTGAAACGAAATGGCCAAGACAAGTGCAAGTAGGCCCACTGGTCTAATTGTTGTGCCATTAGAGGGTGCACTATGCACCGTCCACTATCGATCACTTTCAAGAACCAAATCAACTCGATCGTTTTTTTTTTGCTTGAATGTCTGCTCTTCGAAGGTGCTTCGATCGCTTCTTTAAAGCCGTCAACTCCAAGGAAGGGAAGCTGGTGCCCAAGCGTCGTAACTACCTGATGGACGACCTGGAGCTGATCGGTCAGGACTACCTGTGGCGGGTGGTGCTGTGTGGTCTGGACGAGATCGCCAACCGGGCCATCGATCTGCTGAAGGAGATCAACACCAACCTGGGGCCCAGGCTGCAAGCCAACCAGGTGGGGACAGGCATTTCTATTCTATTTGGAACGGTCGTGATTCTTTTTGAACATTCAATCATGTACCTTTTGGAACGCTTGTCTCTCTCATGCTTTTTTTCCGGAAAGCTCAGCTTTGTTTGAGAATGTTCCTGTTCCTTTAAGAATTCTTCTGTTCCATTTCAGAAGGTCCTGTTTTTTTTTTTCAACATGCTCCTCTTTTTAACCAGTTAACGCCGGGAGTATTTTGACAAGAACGGAACGAGGCGCAGGATTACTTTTCACTCGACCTCAATGCCAGGCGGGTTGAAGCCATCACCCTAGGGCAGCACACTCTTATTTCCAGCCTCGCTCTCTGCTGTACTAAGCTAAATGCTAAACACCAGGTGTTGCCAGGCTGTTTCTAGTGTTTCCCAAAACAATATTTTCATTTTGCAATACTGCTGTTTTCCGCACATTTTTCTCATGAAATGGTCACACTATGCTGCGGGATTG
Organism: Patiria pectinifera; assembly: GCA_029964075.1. Taxonomy (NCBI): domain Eukaryota; kingdom Metazoa; phylum Echinodermata; class Asteroidea; order Valvatida; family Asterinidae; genus Patiria; species Patiria pectinifera. Next base: position 3,794 of record JASAOE010000356.1, read on the forward strand.
AGCAATTTTGTGAACAATAGATGAATATATTTTCTGCCTATTCTCTTTTTGGTGCCAAATATTATTTGGTGCTAAATGTTATCCTAGTACATTGTGTCTCATATTTTTCTTCTCCCGTCCGATCACAAGGTTGACATCCATGAGGATTTTATCCAGTCTTGCATGGACCGGCTCAAAGCCATGTACGACACGCTGCGTATCTTGCAAGAGGATAAAGACGGGCTGGACAAGGTCCAGCAAGAGGCCGTTCGTATGACCCGGGTCCTGACTGTCCTAAGAGAGTACATCAGCGAGTATGACTTGGAGTATACGGAGGAGAGGACCATCCTACCCATGGCAAGGTGGGCAGCGTTTTGAAAGCTGTCGACTGTTAAAAAAGTCTGGAAACTTTTCAAAAGTCTACACAGTGCTTAAAGATAACATGCAACATTTGCTTTTGCTGTTATTTTCCGAAATGGATGGATTTGCTGGTTGGTATTTCACACAAATATTATTCCATCGACCTGGTTAAAGTTTTGTGTTCATGGATTCTGGGGGGAAAAAACAAGAATATACACTGTTCTTGTAGTCTGGTTCCCTGATCCGTTATTTCAGACGAAAAAGAACAATTTATAGACGTCGGGGAATTGTCATGTCAGGGAACCAGACTAGCTGGCTTGCGCCCATTCACTTCATGTTCGGTCGAACCATCATTAAAAAAAGATGCAAAATACCACTTTTCTTGGAAATGACAGCATACCAGGCGCATGATTTCACAGGATGCCTGAGACCGTCATTTACTTACAGCTAAGTAAGGTTTTTAAAAATAATTTGGTAGTTTCGTTTAATCTTGGTAAATGTTGTACATTACCTTTAAGGGAATGCAGACTGTTTTTAAAAAGTCTGCAGATACTTTCAAAAGTCTATAGACTGTTTAAAAAAAATTGAAGACTGTCTAGGCGACACTCATTTCAGGTCAATCAATCAAGCTTATCGCTACTCTAGAAAGTCAATGGAGGCCGTGGCTAGACTACATTGTGTTTGATATCAAGATGCTCAACGCTCCTTTATCAGCCGTTGAACCTTCATATTTTGTTTGTTGGTTTTGTTTTTTTCAGGGCACATCGCGGGAAGCACGTCACGTTACTAGTCCGGTTCCCCAACCAGGGACGTCAAGTGGAAGACATCGATATCTGGTCCCACACCAATGAGTCTCTGGCGTCTGTCCGGAGACAAATACTACAAAGGTATCTCACTCTATAGACCCTTCCCGCTTGTCAATCAAACAATGCACATTGACCAATCAGATCACGACTGTCGGTCAGGTGACCAGGGTAGCTTGGTGGGCGGAGTTTTTGTCAAATCCATTGAATGCTGTGTTTTGGCATGCTGGCGTTTATCCTAAAACCATATTTTTTTGAAAAGCGCAACTTTGTATTACATAAATTTCATATGTAGTTTGTAACAGATTTTGCCAATATTGGCACATTTTTTCCACCTGAGTATTCCAGAAAAAAAAGGTATTTGTTAAAAATGCTGGTGGCTTTTGTATTTTTCTGTTGACCAGTCGGCATATTTTGTACTTCAAAGGCATACTGTGAGAAAATTGTCAAAGGTTGGAATACCAAACTGTTGGTTTTTTTTCTTGTCTCACTGGCATGTTTTCATGTCCAATTTCAGAGTCAAAGCCAACACGGCTACCACCAGAGTGGACCTGTACGTGAACGGAGAGTTGCTAGACCCTACCGAAGACCGGAGGCTGGTGGGAAAGATCCCGCTCAGAGACAAGACCGTAAGTCCAGCCCCTACCGCCAAGAATCTTACAGAATCTAATAGTTGAATTGCGTCAAAGTTGCCTTTTTTGTTCCAGCTTATCATGTTTATGTTCCTCAAGTCACAACTTAGTGATAGATGCCAATGTATGTTCGACTATTTGTTTACTATTTCGTCCTTTTGTTTTGTGTTGTTGTTTTTGTTTACAGTTGATCACGGCCAAGTTGTGTCCCGTGGGAACCAACATGCCTTCCTCACCGGACAGCTCCTCGGATTCCTCCACCGGTTCCCCGCATCACCCCAGCGAGGGCCCCAACCTGGAGGCCGAGAAATGCCTGCCGGGAGTGGTAAGCAACAACAGGGAACCGGTCACTTTAACCCTAACCCCTTAGGCTCTTTTACTATCAAGTATCCTGAATCCGCCAAAATCCATCAATTTTGCCATGCACAAAAAACGTTGGTGGCCAGTGAGTCCATCAGAATCCACCAGTTAGGCGGGAGTAAATCTGTTGAGATCCTGAATCCGCCAAAGTCCCCCAACAGCTCAATATGGAGGTATCCTGAATCCATCAAAATCCTGCAGTTCCGCTAGGCTTACAATCCTGAATCCATCAAAATCCCCCAGTTTGTGCAATATGGAGGTATCCTGAATCCGCCGAAATCCCCCGAAACAGGGGGGTGGATTTTGATGGATTCAGGTACGTTAAGATTAATTGTAAAAACAAAATCCAAAGCAAAGGCCCATTTGAATTATATGACTACGGCTTACGACTACGGCTACGACTACGGCTTGCAATTACACATGCATCTATGGGAGCGGCTGCAGCCACTTCCTATAGACTTGTGTGCTACTGATAGCCGCAGCCATATAATTGAGACACAGCCACACACTCTTATAAATACTGACTCTGAAACCCAAATCAGGAAAAATGTATTCACTTCTGGCGAACAAATTCTCCAAAAAATGTTCATTAGTTTGAGATCAGATCCAGAGATTTTACCCGCTTTTAAAGTAAGAGGTCTCAATAGACCTTTTCACGAAGAATCCATTATAGATCGTGTTCCCGGAATGTATTTTATGAATTGTAAACTGTTGAATGGGATGGTGCCAGTCTATTTATGCGTTCCAAGCCTCATTTTTTTTTAGATGTGGCTTAAAACATTAGGGTATGTTTAATCAGAAATTTTCAATGATTCATCAGAGCAGACTGGTATTAATTTGTAATTAACTTTATTTCATTGCTTTCATTTCTATTGGCAAGTTCCAAAAATGAAGATTTTACCTCGCTTTCAATTTAATATGGCCGACTCGTGAATAAAGCCTATTCAAATTTGAAAGAAACATTTGTACACTAGTGAGTGCAGCCAGGTGATCCAAATTTGTAACCTTTTAATAATACTTTCTCGTGCAGAGTAAAAAAAAAATTTGGGACTTGTGTCTTGCGGCAGTAAATTTTTCCTGTTTTGTAACTTTTGACTCTCATGAGTATAAGACTCTCAACACACTGTCTGCGTGTGGACTGTGTAAGGATTCGACCTAGTACACAACAATTGAAGACGATGTTACCAAACGCAATGCCTTGATATTGTTTGACAGCTGATGTCTACCCAGCACAAGTATGCGGACTTCATCTTTCACCTCGGTGACATGGGCTGCTCCTTGGAGATCAACCCTCTACGAGACGGTGCTAGAGCTCTTCTGAAAATCATCCCAGCAGGCAAGTCTGAAAAAAACACTTGGTCTTGCATTTTAGATGAAAAAACTCTGTAAACACGACAAATACTAGGCAAACTCCCCCCCCCCCCCACTATCAGAAGAAAATTAGTCATACAAACTACAAACTCAAGGGCAGATCAAGAACACACATTTTTGGGGGGGGGGGGCAACAAAAGTTTGGTCACCAAAAAAGTTTTTTTGTGATTCTAGATGCTCTGTGGTGCAATCTGAGGCAATTTCTGACCACTTATAACCATTTGTTTAAAGGAAAAGTTGGTGTACGCAGTGACTGCCTTTTTTGCAACATCACTTGAAAAAAAAAATTGGGGGTTCCTTTTCCAGGGGGGGGGGGGGGGGTTGCGTTGTACATGTACAAACTTTGTGCCATATAACTAAGAACTTGCAAGAAAACATTCAGTCGCTTGCTTGGGTGGGACTCGAACCCACGACCTCCTGCTTACTAGTGCCGACTTTTGACGACCACTCGACTGCCAAGTTAGCCGGGGTAAGCTAGCCGGTTGGTTTCTAATCTGGTGTCTTTGATATATCGTCTTCACAGATACTTCCACAGTAGACATGCTGGCGGAGAACTGCAGGAACAACGCCAAGCTCGGTGACCAGTCCCCCTCCCCCACTCTAGAATCCCTCTTCTTTGGGTCGTCCCAGTCGCAAGTACTCTACCATCTCGAGGTAAGGCTTGGCTTCTGTATAACCTGATGTCGCGAAGGCCCGTTCTAGACGCCGTGCTACTGCCACGCCGAACTTATTTGAAACGAGTGTGGCAATAGCTCGTCTACAGCATAGCAGTTGCTCTATATGCCAAACTTAAACTTAGACACGGCTTTAGAGCTTTATATTAATTTGTTTTGCTCTTGGGTATAATTACTATAATTGAACCTTACTTTGTTCCTGGTCTGTCTGTCATTACTTGTCGGTCTGTTGATAGGTTTTCGTTTAGTTGCTCATTTTTGGTTGTTTCCGTCTGCCCATAATGGTCTAGTTATACATTGTACTTGTTACCTTCTTAAACTTGTATTGTCTTTTTATCATTTATTATATTAATCTAGGTCCTTCATATGCCATTTTCCCCTTAGCATGTATCTTTTGCTTGATTAGTTTGTTCTTAAGTTTTAATGCTAATGTGCTTGTATTTTCATTATTTTATTATTAATAATTTTAGTGTAACAATATGTATTTTTTTAAAGGTTTTTCATATTCGTAATTAAGTTTTCGATTTTGTTTTGTTTTTTGTTTTGGGGTTTTTTGGGGGGTTTTTGTTAATGATTGTAAAGCGCCTTGAACGTCAATTTGAAGGATTTGGCGCTATATAAGAATATAATTATTATTATTATTATTAATAGTTGAACCTCCGTGTATCTGGAGTAACTTGCCAGGTTAAAGCAGTTCAAGCCGTTCAGTGAACATTCAAAATATTTGTGCCAATTTCACTCCCCGTGTAACGGATGCGAGAGAGGGTATTGTGAGCATGCGCATTCAGACAATGTTTGCCTAACTTCGAATTGAATTGGGATCGGCACGGCAATGGCAGGGCGTTTAGAACACTGCTGTGCCACTGCTGTTCGGAATGGCGCGGCAGCCCTGTCGAGAAAAAGGAGGGTGCCGTGCTGAACTCGATTTGCAGAGCCAATTGGTTCTAAACACTGTGCTATCGCCGTGCCGAATTAAAAAAGTCAAATTAATTGAGTTAAGCAAGGCATAAGCACAGCGTCTAGAATGGGCCTCAGCGAAGATATTTTGTGAACTTCGGTGCTTAGCAGTTCAAAGATATTGGCCCGTGGTGACTAGTAAAGATAAAGATATCAAAGAAAAATAAAACAGAAATATTGGCCATTAAATTATTGAAATTGTTACAAATTTGTTTTTCGCAGGTTCTGTATGCTCTACTAATGCCAGCTAACAGTCCTCATGGAGAAACAGCATTCGAGTTCCAGGTGAGAAAGTTAATAAATCTCCTTTTTTTTCTTCTTATAAGTAAGTCGATGCTAAGATCCAAAATGTACGCCATGTGATTTTCCTAGTTCAAATTTTGGTGGAAGTGTGTGGGAACACCACGTGAAGTGACTGCAGTCATACTAATTGTTGACTTGGTTTTTCCCCAGTACAATTTCTTAAAGAGCGGCGGCGTGATGTGCGTGATGAACATGCTGACCAAGAACAACTTCCTTCCAAATGCCGACACAGACACAAGAAGGTAAGATCTCACATATACCACGGTTTCTAATCAGAGGCAGTCTTATAGTATTCATATATTGACTGGCAGTGAGGGCACTAATGGTATTTATGTGCCCTGGCTGCTGGTTATATTGACTGGGTTCTTTGTCCTTGCGCAGGTTGGCGTTGCAAGTCGTCCTGAAGATCGCCAAGCTGATGCTGACCACGGTGGGCTACGCCAAGATCGCCTTCGTGGCCGAGGCCTGTCAGCCGGACGCGGCTGGGGGCTCCCAATCCCAGCATCCCCAGGTCTCGGCCAGCGTACACAACCAGGCGGTGGTGTTACAGCAGGCCATGCAGCACATCCCGAACCCTAACGCCGAGTGCGTGCTGCGGAACGTGGCCGTCAGGCTGGGCAGGCATGCTGCCGAAGGGGTGAGTGGATTACTCGAACATGTTGCGGCTTTACCGCTGTCTCCAATAGACCATTATCATGTTGCGGCGATCTAGATTTTTCCCCATTCAAATCAACGTGACCAAAGTGAGGCTGGAAGGAAAAATAGTCTGGTTCCTTTTTGCACAAAAACATTATCATTCAGTAATGTTATGGGATACAGGGAACACAACTGAAATGGTGGCAGCATGATAAAGGTCTATTCACTTCAGTGGACTTTGTATGCAGGATCTGTTGCCAACGGGTATCCTCAAAATAATATTAAATCCTAACTAAAGTAATATGTTTTCAAGCTTTTCCTAAGTGTAATGTTGTCTGATGATCTTCTCAACTTACTTCTTTGTGTCCCCCGCAGGCTAAAGTAGAGTCCCCGGATCTCAGTGTGGTCAAAGCAGTCCAGAAGATAGCCTGGTCTGCTGGCTGTGGCTGCCTGCATCTGCTACACGGCTCCAATGAGGAGGTCCACAAAGGCTATGAAAAGGTAGGCCGCATTTTGAATTGGCTCGGTAGTAGGCAATCATTAAATTTGTGCAGTATTCTTAAAGTACCAATCTTTAAGTTGATTCATATTCCAGGTCACCAAGTATAGAACATTTTGCTAAAAGTCCGACCACCGCAGTGTTTTCAGCAGGTGTGATCACTCAAATTCAAACAATAACTCTTTTGTAAGAGACCTGTGGCCACTAGCCAACCTTAGTTTACAGTGACTGCTCGGCCAAAAGTATAACCTCAACAAAGCAGAAGAAAGATCTACAGAAACAAATCTAACGCTCCATGTGTTTCAGTATGTTTCTTCACCTCTTAAAATTTGACCCAGGACAATGCCAGAATTCCTGAAGGGGAGGACGTAGCGCTCTGCCGCGAAGCCCTAGAGGTGCTCTCCGTCTGCTTAGCCCTCTGCCCAGCAGCCCTGGACGCTCTCAACAAGGACAAACCCTGGCAGTGCTTCATCATCGACCTCTTGCTTCTGTCCAAGAGCCGGCCGGTCCGCGTCTCAGCCATGGATCAGTTCCTGCTGATGGCTACGAAGTGTTCCACCGTGCAGCGGCCCATGTTCTTCTTCATCACGCTCTGCTTCACAGTTCTACCGGTATTGAAAAAAAACGAAATGCGAAACAAATTCTTGCAGTGATAATGTTTTTTGTGCAAAAAGGAGCCAGACTATTTTTCCTTCCAGCCTCGCTGGAGTGCCGTGGCCTCGTGGTTAAGGGCATTGAATTCATGGTCTGCGGGTAATTCTGCGGGTCGTGGGTTCGAGTCCAGCCTGGGTTATGGTGCGTGTGCCCTTGGGCAAGGCACTTTGTCACTCATTGCTTCTCTCCACCCAGGAGTAAATGGGTACCTGTGAGAGCAGAGATGGTTATTGTGATTGAAGTAGCTTGCTTGCGCCTAACAGGCTGCATTGAGCTGTATGCTCCCCAGGGAGCTGGGATGGTATTTGGAATGTTTAATTGGCCCAATGATCAGGGGTAATAATAATACTGTAAGCGCTGTGATTTAGTTTACTAATAAGGGCGTTCTTAAATGCTGATTATTATTATTATTATTTGGTTACGTTGATTTGAATGGGAAAAAAATCAAGATGACTGCAACATGATATTGGTCTATTGTTCCCATTCCTTTTGGTTCACTCGATTTTCTAACTTGGCCAAATTTTTTGTGTGCAGAGCACCGTCAAGGATAACTCCAAGCACTGCTCTGAGTACTTCTCCCTTCTCTGTCGCCTGCTGAACTACGCCTTCGCAACCAGCACTGCCATGCCCAACGCCGAGATCCTGCTGAACAATGAGATCGACTGGATCAAGAAAATCAGGGTAAGCAAAGTGAAAAAGTAGAGACAAAAACATCAGCTGTCTTTTGAATTCGGGCGATTCACAATGCAGTGCGCCACCAAGAGTTTGCCACGGAGAGTTCATTTTTCCCAGTGCATTGTGGGAGATGGTCGACAAATTCGCAGCGCGGGACATTTGAAATTGTTCGTTTTTCCGGTTAGTAGTTTCGTAAGCGTATGATTCGAGTATCTGTTTGCCCTTTTCTTTTCTTTTTATCAATATGGTGTTTTTTGTAAGGCGGCAGAACGCTATGCCCCAGTCTATAACAAATAAGCTCAAGTTGTCTACTGACACTCATTCAAATGGGCCATGTTTTGTCGACCGTAAACTTGAAAAATGGACTCTCCATGGCAAACTCCTGGTGGCTCTGCATTGTGAGTCGACGGTAGGAGTTTTGGGGTAAAATCGGGCATGCAACTTTTTCTCGGATCTGCTGATTTCCTCGTATTTTACTTCTCATGAATGCCATTACAAGTTGAAAACACTGAACAAAGTCTTGTGTGGTTCGGAGTTTCTTCATTTTTCCTAAATTCCCAGTTGCATGCCTGTAAAATTTAGTGTTGAAAAGTTGGAAGAAAAACGTAGAATTGAAATTTGACACACCAATTTGGACTTGATCTTTCAACATGTAGACTGCAAATTCCGATGTTCGATCAACTAATTTGTCAAACCTGAAATTGATATTGTCTAGGAAGTTATTGTTAAGCTGTCTTAGTCAGTCTTTTGAGCTCTCGTTATAACGGGCATTTTGGCTGGACTTGGAGGGCCAGCCATTTTGTCCTGACTGACTGACTTTCAGATCCAGGGCGACAAGCCATCTTGTTTAAGCATGCCTCGGTTTTTGCAATCAAAATTATAAGTATCGAAAACCGACGCAAGAGTTGTGCAATGGTAACCTGTAATCCACCTTGTTTGCGTAGGATGTGGTGCTGAGTACCGGGGAGAATTTCTGCGAGGAGGGTCTACTGGAGGGCCATCTAGGCATCACCAAGGAGCTGCTGGCGTTCATGACGTCTGAGAAGAAACACCAAGTGGGTTCTAAGAAGGACGGCTGCCAGCTCATCAAGGTGAGAAATCATGGAATACTCAAAACTTGTGAACTGGAACTGCTAAGGACAAAAATTTGCTCAGCATAGATGATATTTTGCTTAGCGAATACAGGTTACCAGTCAAAATGTAACCGGTTCCCTGCAGAATGATAAAACGCTTTTCAAGTTTAACTTTTCATTCCATAATTTTTTCCCCCTTTTTTTGGTCATTGTTCCCTGCAGGAGCTAATGGAAGATTTCCTCTTCCCGGCCTCCAAGATCGTCGTCCAGACGCGCAAGAATGGCGCCGAGACGCCGCTGGATCCCATCCGCCCTATCTGCCACACACCGCCCACCACCAACGCCGCGTTTGACCTCTTGGTGGCGCTCTGCAACAACTGCGTGCCCAACCTGCGCATGGTGGCCGACACGCTGACCGACATGTACTACTCGGGTAGGTTGTCCTGAAGGGGCAGAACGCTTCATAAATTTAGAAAATTAATGTGAATTTGTAAAACTTGTGAATTTCAACACCGTTTATTGGCCACTTTTGGAATCTACAATATTGAATGCTATTGAATTCTTAGTTCCTGGGCGGTTTTGTTACAGAAAATACAATTTCTGACTATTTTTCTTGGGTAGGCACGGAGCCACCTCTAGCAGAGTGGGAGTACCTACCGCCAGTCGGCCCAAGACCCAACAACGGCTACGTCGGCTTGAAGAATGCCGGCGCCACGTGCTATATGAACTCTGTTCTCCAGCAGCTGTACATGGTGCCCGATATCCGATTGGCCATTCTCGCTTCAGAGGGGGCAGCCACAGACCAGGACGAGGACTTCTCTGGGGATGAGAAGCAGGACACAGAGGTGAGAATGCCCCTCTGGAAATTCAAAAGCATCATTTCCAAATAAGTCCTTTGCTATTATTTGACAAAATTATTCTCTCTAGAACTTGGAGGGGAAAAAATATTTGATGGTAATCCATGACTTGGATTGGACTCGCAGGAAAGAAAAATTGGATGGTGATCCATGCTTGCCATTTTGACTTAAACACGTTTGAAAGCAAAATTGGATGGTAATTCATGATTGCCATTTTGACTTGAACTGGCAGGAATGAAAAATTGGATGGTGATCCATGATTGCCATTTTGACTTGAATTCGCAGGAAACAAAAATTGCATGGTGAGCCACGATTGCCATTTTGACTTAAACACGTTTGAAAGAAAAATTGGATGGTGATTGATGATTACCAGCTTGACTTGAAATCGCTGGAAGGAAAAATTTGATGGTGATTCATGATTGCCATTTTTCAGGTTTTCAGCTCCCTTGAAGAAAGTCATGAAAAATTAGAAAACCGCCAATAAAGGGCTTGAAAGCTCAGTTGATAGGGTACTGGAATGCTATTCCAGATTTCACAGGTTCCAATCCCGCTGCAGTAAAAATTTTGGCTTGGTTGATGGAGCACCAGTAACGCAATCCAAAGTTCAGGAGTTCAATTCCATCGCCATATGAAAAAAAAAATGAAGCTTAGGCCAAAAAAAAAAGTCGCCGGTTTCTGGTATGGAGCTTGTCCAAAAAGTGGTGCGGCGTTTTTTTTTTTTTTTTTTTTTTTTTTTTTTTGCTTTTCATTTGCTTCAAATGTCAAAATGTCGGATGATGACTGCCTTAGTTGCCTATATAAACTAAAATATATGATATAGAGAGCATAGAAAAACTGCTTATCCGATCATACCCCCCATAAAAACACGCTGAAATTGAGCAGCAAGCAGAATTCCAGTCAAACCAGTGAGTTTGTTTTTTGAGACATCATTTTTCATTGAAAAAAACTTTTCATTTGCTTTTCCAGCGCATGGCTACGGCGACGCGCGCGCATACCAGAAACCGGAGACTTTTTTTTTTGGCCTTAGTTGATAGAGCACTGGAACGGTATTTCAGAGTTCACTTGGTTCAAGTCCCACTCAAGTCAATCTTTTTTATTCATTCTTTTTTTTTGATTGACTTGCGATTTTAACAGACCAACATCGATGTCGGTGATTCAGAGCACGGCGGCAGCCCCGAGGGGCAGACCAACTTGTCCAAGCAGGAGGAGAGGAAGGAGTATAACCTCTGCGTCCTGAAGCAGGTCCAGGCAATCTTTGGTCACCTCTCGGAGAGCAAGCTCCAGTACTACATCCCTAGAGGGTTCTGGAAGCATTTCAAGTAAGTAAACTGGAGTTATCTAGGATCCAAAGTATGGCTGTCGAGGAGGGAACCTTCAGTCAAATTATCCTTGACCGTCTTTGGTCAAAGCGTTATTACTACATCCCAAGAAGGTTCTGAAAGCCTTTGAAGTACCTGATTGGGACTTATCTAGGATCTAAGGCATGACTTTTAGAAGGTATAATCTTTGGCCAAATTTTCCTTGACCATCTGTGGTCATCTGTGTGAGTTCCAAGCTCTATTACTACATCCCAAGAAGGTTCTGGAAGCCTTTGTAGTACCTGAACGGCACTCATCTAGGATCTAAGCCATTGCTTCTGAGGACAGAACCTTTGGTCAAAATTTGCCTGAACCATCTTTGGTTATGTCTCGGAGAGCAAGCTGCAGTACTACATCTCAAGAAGGTTCTGGAAGCCTTTCTAGTCGGTGAACGGGACCTATCTAGGATCTAAGGCATGGCTTTCGACGAGGGAACCTTCAGTCAAATTTTCCTAGACCAGGTTTGGTTGTGTCTCAGAACACAGACCTCAAGTACAACATCTGCATTATGCTTTCCTTTTCTTTTTTCTTGCCTCAGATTGTGGGGGGAGCCAGTCAACCTCAGAGAGCAACACGACGCTCTTGAGTTCTTCAACAGTCTAGTGGACAGCCTTGACGACGCCCTCAAGGCCTTTGGGGCCAACGCCGTCTTTGCCAAAGTCCTGGGCGGCTCCTTTGCAGACCAGAAAATCTGTAAAGACTGCCCTCACAGGTAGGTTGAGTCTTTCAAAAATCTTCCTCCGAAGTCTTGTTGTAACTTTGGTCGCCTGTGCCCTTTGAAGTCTGCTCACATTCTGTAAACATGCTTTATCAGCGGCACAATTTACTCAGCAATTTTCCTCTTATTTGTACATATGCTGCATTCATTGGACCTTAACATTTTCATCTCATAATAAAGCTTTCAATTTTCAAATAATTGAAAATGTTAATATAAATTTAAAATTGACAATATAAAATTATAATGCCTCCCTTAAACATTCTTTTCAAAATTTTTTGTATCTTGCAATAAGCTTATTAATTAAATTTTAGAGTATAATTTGAAATTATAATGGGACAGAAATGTCTTTAAAATTACAAATGATTACTATTTTGTGTGCGTAGGTATTCCCGGGAAGAATCCTTCACCACCCTGAATGTAGATATCCGTAATCACCAGAACCTCATCGACTCGCTAGAACAGTACGTCAAGGGAGACCTGCTAGAGGGCGCCAACGCCTACCACTGCGAGAAATGCAACAAAAAGGTCAGCTACGGGACACCTCAGTATCCTCTCCGTTCACAAGTACCTCCTCACTGGCAAAGAGAGTACAGTTGGGGGTGACTGACCGACGCCATCTTGCATGACTGCAATTCATTTGCCGCGAAGCGCGGCCACTGCGTGGACATAGTACAAATCCCCTGATGTACGTGCGTCACACACAAGGAATGGTGCACGAAATGTCCCGTCTGTGGGACGGCATTGCTAGGTGAAAGGGCGCCCTCTTTTGTCGGCGCACGGAGCCCATTGGCCGCAGCATTGTGGCAACCTCTCCCCCCCCTCCCCCGGCCCAAATTAAGAGATGTCCCCAAAAGGCTTCAGCTCACAAATTTGCTGAATACCAACCAAAAAAATTTGCTTGGATGGTCATTAGTTGACGCTCTTCTTGTTGACCATTTTTACTTTGTTTAATTAGGATTATAAGTATTGACAGATTTTCCCCGGCAATTTATTGTTCAGGTCGATACTGTCAAGAGGTTGTGTATCAAGAAGCTACCGAGCGTCTTAGCAATCCAGTTAAAGCGGTTCGACTACGATTGGGAAAGGTGAGTAGGAGACGGTTGAGATGGGAAGATGCGGTGAAAAAAACTTTTATATAGAATTTTCTTTGAGAATCCTTTGGTTCCGTGAAAGAATTAAAAAAGTTAAAGCTGTGATTCTTTCTGTCTTTCTTCTGGACGTTTCAGGGAATGTGCAATAAAATTCAACGACTACTTTGAGTTTCCCCGCGAGTTTGACATGGACCCGTACACCGTGGCAGGACTTGCCAAATTAGAAGGTAAGTAAAGCAGTCAACGATAATGAAAGGGAGGGTAAGAGTAAGGGATGCGGCCACTGGTTTTGGGATAATGGGACCATACATTTTAGTAGCTGGGACCGTGGTTCGAGGAATGAGAACCATGCGTTTTACGAATAAGGATCATTTTTCATCAAGGGCTTTGAAAACATGAACACAGGTAATGGAATGAGAACCATAGTAATGGAGTAGGGACCATGGGCTGTGAGGGTTTGTAGAATAGGTTGAGGAATTGGAACCATGGGTTATGGAATGAGGACCATAGTAATGGAGCGGGGACCATGGGCTGTGAGGGTTTGTAGAATAGGTTGAGGAATTGGAACCATGGGTTATGGAATGAGGACCATAGTAATGGAGTGGGGACCATGGGCTGTGAGGGTTTGTAGAAAAGGTTGAGGAATTGGAACCATGGGTTATGGAATGAGGACCATAGTAATGGAGCAGGGACCATGGGCTGTGAGGGTTTGTAGAATAGGTTGAGGAATTGGAACCATGGGTTATGGAATGAGGACCATAGTAATGGAGTGGGGACCATGGGTTGTGAGGGTTTGTAGGATAGACTGAGGAATTGGAACCATGGGTTATGGAATGAGGACCATAGTAATGGAGTGGGGACCATGGGTTGTGAGGGTTTGTAGAATAGGTTGAGGAATTGGAACCATGGGTTATGGAATGAGGACCATAGTAATGGAGTGGGGACCATGGGTTGTGAGGGTTTGTGTAATAGGTCGAGGAATTGGAACCATGGGTTTGTGGGATATCACTCTTAGTTGAGAAATGGAGACAATGGGTTGGAGAGTCAGGACCATGGATTGTTGAGAATTGTAGGTAGGTTGTAGTCAAACCTTTCACAAAACAAATCACAAGCCCATCACAGTTAAGTTCGCTTTGATAAAGGGATGAATTGTGACAGAAAAGCTTTTGTGATGGACTTGTGATGACTTCGCAGCCACTGGGAGGGGACAGCTGTTGGTTTAAGTAATAATGCTTGCGTATTATTCTAACCTACCTCCAGGCGAAGTGATTCATGACGAGCGAGAGAGCAGCGACGAGAACGAGGAAGAGACGTCCCACAGTACCAGGTACCGGCTAGTAGGCGTGGTGGTACACAGCGGCCAGGCTAGCGGGGGGCATTACTACTCCTACATCCTACAGAGGTGAGTTCGGCCTAGAACCAAAAAAAACCAACTTGGCAAGCTTTGAGAGAGAGACTCGAGAACTTGAAATTGAACGTGAATTGTTCCTGATAGCTGTTTTCCTTGATTCCAAGAATTATTATTTTGACCTTTAAAAATCTGATTATTTTGACCAATTACAAAAGTATGCAGAGTATGTATCAAATATTTGGATAATGTCTCAGAATCGAGTAAACATTTGTCAGTTTGCAGCAGGTGGGACTGCCTGTGCATGAAAAAAAACATTTTCCTTTTTTCTCTCAATTTTCAGGAATGACAGTAATGGAAAATGGTACAAATTTGATGACGGGGAGGTGACGGAATGTCGCATGGACGATGATGAGGTTGGCAACTTCTTACATTATTCTCATTAACAGTTCTCTTTTTAAGGACAAGGTTCAACGAAAAAGGTTTGCAGACTATCTACCGAATTTTATAGCCATTTGCCAAGGCCTGGCCAGTCTGCGTACTCCCTCCCCCCCTTCAACTCTTGCCTAAAGACTTGCTGGCCAAACAGAATTTTGAAGAACTTCTATTTTCTTTCCTCTTCACTTTGAAAAATGTCCAACTACTGCTGAAATTACCCCTCGTATTTCTTTATCATTCAGGGATAGATGAGGCTTTTAAGACATGCGATTTTTTATTAAGTTTTCGTTCTAGATTACGGTCATTTTTCTTTCTTTTCTTTGCCAGGAAATGAAGAACCAGTGTTTCGGCGGAGAGTATATGGGAGAAGTCTTCGACCACATGCTCAAGAGGTAAACGCAGTCATCTCAATATTTTTGTATAAACGGGGGCAAAGCCTCATTTCAAATAACTGTTACCAAGAAACATTAAACTTAGTTCATATTTTGACAAAAATGCAAATGCAGATGTGAATTTGTGACGAACAAAACTTAACTCAAGCAAATGTGTCATGACGTGGAATTTGCTTTGCGTTTACATTTTTATGGATTAAACATTGACCTTTAATATAACAAGCTTTGTTTTCCTCCAAATCATCCAGGATGTCGTACAGGAGGCAAAAGCGCTGGTGGAATGCCTACATTCTGTTTTACGAGCGCATGGACCCGCCCAAGAAGGACTTGGAAAAGGCCATCGAAAATCTCACTATCAGTAAGTGTTTGTCCATCGAAGAATAGTTACTACAGGCGGATTCGAACCTACAAGTTCTGATATCCCGTTATAGTGCTCAACCAACTGAGCTGTCTAGTCTGTGTCATCTACTGGTTCCTCTCTGTTGGGTAAATTAACTGTTGGTAGGCCACTGAAACTGCAGTTTGATGGTCTAGGGTTCATGTCCACGATAATTCCCTCTTTTTGTATTAACGTTCAGCACAAAAGTGAGTGACCACACGATATAATTTGTGTGTTCTTACTCAGAATACGTTGGATAACATAGTTGTTGGTACTTCACCGGAACTGCAGTTTGATGGTGTAGGGTTCATATTCACGATAATTTCCACGTTCCTGTATTAATGTTCAGCTCTAAAAAAAAGTCATCACACAATATCTTTGTGTTCTTACTCAGAATACGTTGGATAGCATAGTTGTTGGTACTTCACTGGAACTGCAGTTTGATGGTCTAGGGTTCATCTTCACAATCATTCCCACTTTTTTATATTAATGTTAAGCTCTACAGTGAGTGATCACAATCTTTTGCGTTTTCCTACTCGGAGTACATAGGATAAAAAAGTTGTTAGTAGACCATTGGAACTTCAGTCTATTGGTCATGTGTTCACATCCACATTGAGTCAATTTTTGTTTATAATCTGCAGCTCCAAAGATCCTAATGAAGATGCCAGCTTCCATCCAGCGTCGGGTGAGGCGGCAGAACATCCAGTTTATGCACAGTCGCATGCAGTACAGCATTGAGTATTTCCTGTTCATTCGCAAGCTGGTCACGTGCAACGCTGCCCTCTTCAATATACCCCAGGGACAGGAACAGCTGGTATGTTTGCACGGATTATTATTTTTCTTTTCTTTTTGTTCTCCTTTTTTTTTCTCAAGAATTTTCTGATTTCAAGACTTCAATCAATTCAAAGGACGGGAACAGTTAGGGTGGTGGGGAATTTCTTTTTTTCTTTTTCTTTTTTTTATCCAGGATTTTCTGATTTTCAAGACTTACTAAGTTGAAAACTTAAGGGATGGGACAGTGTGTTTGCACAGATTCTTATTTTCTTTAAGTTATTAATTTTTCCGAGGAATTTTTCTCAATTGAATGCTTTTCTTAAGGCATTTTATGGCAAAGGGATACACAAGATAAAAATGGAAGAATTGTTTTTATAGTAAGGACAATGTTACCTCAGCTCAGCAATTGAGAGCACTAAAATGTCAAGTTAAGTTTGAAACGGGAGTGAATTTTATGCGTAGCACAAAAAATTTACAGATGGGGAGTCTTACTTTGAATTTAAAGTCACGCATAATAAAACGTTGGACACAGTTTTTAAGCAAATGAAAACTTTCTTCTCATCCCCAAGGGTCTGGAGGCGGAGGAGCTGTCCATGATCAGTATTCAGCTGGCATCTCGATTCTTGTTCAGCGTCGGTTTTCACACCAAGAAAACGCTACGGTAAGAGCCGGTTACCCGAAGCCCAGTGTTCTCCAACCTGTAAAAATAACCTGGTGCCCCGTCAAGCTTTCTGAGGCACCCGCCAAGCTTCAAAAGCTGACGCCAAGCTTCAAAAGTTGCCTGCCGTGCTTTAAAAAAAAGGAAAAAAATAATTAAAAAAAAGACAAACAAGTGCCACTACCATTAGCCTCCAGGGCATATTTTGGCCAGAAACTCTGCCAAAAGCAGTAACATGCAACACTTGTCAAACTGATAAGCCTGCCCATTGTAGCAATCAATCAGGTCAAAAGTCTCAAGGCCAAACTGCCTCAGAATCCCTGGTCACTGATGTGTTAAAAAAGATGATGCTGAGCCAGTATTGTACTTAATTGTTAGTGTTTACTGTGTTAGAAATGGCCTAAAAGCTGTTATCCGTACATAAATTACATGTTCATCTGCAAATAGCGCCCTCTAGCATAAAGAAATGTATGAGTGCAAATAGCGCCCCTAATATAATTATAGCGCCCCCCCCCTCCGCTTTTTGACGGCGCACCGACCTTTAATTTTCAAAGTTGGAGAACACTGGTAGCCCTAAGATAAATTCAACTTTCCACTGCCCCCACTTCCCCCTCCTCCACACCTCCCAGTGGAAATTCTTGAGACAACCTGCTGAATCTTAAGAAACCCCACAGTTGACGGAAAGTGCCAATCCCTCGCTCCAACAGAATCCGTTTATCCTCAACAAGAAGTAAAGCTTCCGGACTAGTTCCGGGTGGAATCATTCACTTTGTCCCGAAGAAACTCTGCATTTGTCCCGGACATTTTCCGGGGAAATTTTCATCGGCAGCTGCGTTACTCGCCAGTACTGATAACTTCATTGCGGGGAAGTTGTTCAATACGATGTCCACAACTTGTTCAAAACTCATCCCGTATATGGATTGAGACGGGCCCTAAATCAGGCATTCCCCAACACCCCCCCCCCCACCTCTGAAAAAAAATCTGGGAAAGAAACCCTGAAATTGGTCTAAACAGGAAGCCTGTTCTTGAGCAAAAACAAATTGAACCAATTTTTTGAAAGTCTTTCAGACAGCTTTTATTTTTGCTCATAAATGTACTTTCATCGTAAGGAATCGATATTTTCAAAGCAGTCAGCACGCCATGAAATTTGGGCGATTCACAATGCAGTGCGCCACCAAGAGTTGGCCATGGAGAGTCAACTTTTCAAGTTTACGGTCGACAAAATATGGCCCATTTAAATGAGTGTCAGTAGACACTTGAGCTAATTTGTTATAGATTGGGGCATAGCGTTCTGCCGCCCTACCAAAAATCACCATAGTGATACAAAGAAAAGAAAAGGGCAAACATATACTCAAATCATACGGTTATGAAACTACTGACCGGAAAAAACGAACAATTTCAAATGTCCCGCGCTGTGAATTTGTCGACCATCTACCACAATGCACTGGGAAAAATGAACTCTCCGTGGCAAACTGTTGATGGCGCTCTGCATTGTGAATCGCCCGAATTGGAAAAGTGTTTTTACTCTCTCAGGATTGGACTCTTTCTGACATGTATGGTGACTATGATTCGTTTGTTTTGCAGGGGACCGGCCACCGAGTGGTATGACGCCCTCTACGTCCTGCTACGGAGCAGCAAAAGTGTACGCCGGTGGTTTTCGCAGAACGTCCTCTTCGCGCACCCCTCACGATTCTCCGAGTATCTACTAGAATGTCCCAGCTCTGAGGTAAACGGAACATTTTTTTTCTTGGGATCATGGTGGTACCAAACGCCTTGACCATTTTGGATGTGATCGCTTGAATTTATCTTCAGATTTCCATATTTGCCCTTTCCTTTAAACACATACATTTTTAACCCCAGTCTTCCAAATTTGTGCAACTACATGTGGGTGCCATTGTTTGCCTGTACAGTGTTGGAATATTTAAGATTCTGGACGCTGGCTAGCAAAAATACCCTAAGAAAGTTAAGTTTGATGTAAATTATGGCTATATTTCATTTTCGTGCAGGTGCGGAATGCCTTTGCTAAGATCATAGTAATTCTAGCTCACTTCTCACAGCAAGATGGACCATTCAGCCCAGGTAGGAAATTTGAACATGTTACTAATAAAAACGTTTAAAAAAGTAATCATTGCAATTACAATGATGTGTCTATAAAGTCAAGAGCAAGATCGGTGGAGGACTGTGGTTTACCATAGTTGGACTAACTTCGCTCGGAACGCAGGATGGTTGGGCTCCGCTAGATGGCTATTTGAAACCGGACCACAGGCCACTGTTGCATCACTGGTTACCAATAGCTGCGCGCATCGTAATGCACAGCAGGGAACCGGGATCAAGACGTTTCGCGATGACGTTTTGACCAGCGTTTTGACTGGAAGCGTTCGCACGTCAGGGCACTGTTGCATCACTGGTTACCAATAGCCGCGCACATCGTAATGCACAGCAGGGAACCAGGATCAAGATGTTGCGCGATGACGTTTTGACCAGCGTTTTGACTAGAAGCGTTCGCACGTCAGGGCACTGTTGCATCACTGGTTACCAATAGCCGTGCGCATCGTAATGCACAGCAGGGAACCAGGATCAAGACGTTTCGCGATGACGTTTTGACCAGCGTTTTGACTAGAAGCGTTCGCACGTCAGGGCACTGTTGCATCACTGGTTACCAATAGCAGCGCGCATCGTAATGCACAGCAGGGAACCGGGATCAAGACGTTTCGCGATAACGTTTTGACCAGCGTTTTGACTAGAGGTGTTCGCACATCGCAATTAGTGCATAGTCATAGGTTACGTCACAAATCAACCCCTAGCCGACTACTGGTCGTCCCCCGAACTTGCTTCGAGATATCCATAACAAGATAAGTGTCAACTTTGAGAGGGTGACGAGCTCAAGTCCGTTATTCTTTGCTCCCGCAGCGGGCCAAGCCTCGGATTCCACCAGTACCCTGAGTGACTACCTACTCCACGCTGTCCTGTCTCTCCTTAAGAAGGAAGTGTCGGAGCACGGCAGACACCTGACTCAGTACTTCCATCTCTTCCAGATGTACGCCAATCTGGGCATTCCCGAGGTGAGTCTTGTCAAAAACGCCCGTAACCTCTATCTGTGTCGCAAGATTTGGGAAAGGACTCCTACTTACGGTTTGTAAACCTGTGATATACATTGGCATTATTAAGTAAAGGTTGGATCGCTGCTGCGCGTATCTTTGTGATTGCCTTATGGCCTCCGTGCGTGAACAAGAGTGGGCGTTTTTTGGCCACTATTGATAGCTCGGGAGGGGGGGGGCCACATCGCATGCACGTAGATGGTTCGAGCGCGTATGGTGCGAAGTACACCCGACTTATTCTATTCTGACTGTACACAAAGCCATAACGTCTTCGCATGAGCATCATGCGTCATCGGCAATGCGTTGGAATGTCTCTTCTAGTGTCTCCCCAACTCTCCCTTTCGTACCAATGAGGGGGTACTTGTGCACGGAGCCCATATTGACTTACGATTGTCTTGTAATTAACTTGTCTACAAGTCTGGTATCATCACAAACAACTTAACACGAACTCCCCTTTTCTTTCTCACTTCAGAGGACACAGCTCCTGAAGCTGAATGTGCCAGCCACCTTCATGCTCGTCGCGCTAGACGAGGGGCCGGGACCGGCCATCAAGTACCAGTACGCTGAGCTAGGCAAGCTGTATTCTGTCGTCTCCCAGCTGGTCCGGTGCTGTGATGTCACCTCTCTCACCCAGTCCTCAGTCGCGGTATAAACACAACTTCCAAAGTTCTTTCTTTTCATTTACCAAATAGTATAAATTTACACGTTTTCATTCCGAGAAAATCAGGGCTACAGGTAGAATGCGATAGTCCAATGGTTCAGTGTCCAACTCATGTTTGATGGTATTTGGTTTGACCCCTGATAGGGAGCATCAGGCGTCGGTGTTCTTAGGCAAGACACTTTACTACAATTGCCTCTCTCCACCCAGGAGTATAAGTGGGCATTGTGGTGGATTGGCCATTACATCTTCCTTTTTGTGATATTAATGGGTTTACAACATCCCAACAGTAATACATGAAAATTTAGACCTGGAATGATTCTCCGCCTTTTTTCCCAGGGTTGCGCGGCAAGAGACAATCCCCACGGCGATAACGTCTGCCTCCAGCCCATCATGCCCATCCAGCAACAGGTGGCAGACCAGCTGTTCCTGAGAGGAGGCTACGTCAAGAAACTCATCGAA
>JASAOE010000358.1:0-25000 GCA_029964075.1 Patiria pectinifera
ATTGGGGGAGGGGACCAGGGGGAAAAATAAGAAGAAAGAATTCAGATTTTTGGGATAATAAAAGAGGGGGGGGGACGTAAGAATGAAGAATGTGAAGAATGAGAATGAATACTGCGACATCCCATAGTGCTAATGCTATTTCCCATTTAAATTGCCATCAATTTATTGTTCACACCCCACCATAACGTCGCAGAGCTGGATTCTATCTAGTCAAAAGAGCAATTTTGGCAGCTTTTTTTTTCGTGGCACGCATATGATACATACAGGGACTTGTACTTGTCTAGCCTAAACAAAGCACTTCCCAGACTAGTTCCCAGTCCTCCGTTATTACAAAACTTCCCATAAGTAGGCAGGAAAAAGCAATAATAATAGGTTTAATTTGATTCAAATTATCGTAGTTATACGAGTACAGAAGCATGGAACATTTTCTTTCCTCTTTATATGAATTGTTTCCCTTTTAACGGCTATACAATTCATTTAACATAATTATGTCGTGCAATGTTTGTTAAGATTGGGCAAAATTAATAAATTGTGCACGTGGTATTCCCACCCAATCTTAAGAATGAGCGCTCATTTTCAAGAATGAGCGCTCATTTTCAAGAATGGGCGCTCATTCTTAAGAATGCGCGCTCATTTTCGAGAATGCGTGATTTTCAAGAATGGGCACAACAGCGACGTTCTCAATAAACAGGTAGGGCCTATGTCATAGATAGAGGGCAGGGTTTTGATTTTTTGACGGAAATTTGGGCATGATTGTTGGGGGTAAAATGATGATGACATTGGCATTCGGCGACAACATGCAACCCGAAAATAAAGATGGCAATCACCGTGCGATGTACCGTGAACATGCACGAGGCGCTGAATCGCAAGGCACAAACCGCGCAGAAAAATCATGATTTCTACCCCAAGAAACTGTTCAAATTTGCAAAACGGGTGTCATTAGAATCGAGAAAAGTCTGCTTTTGATTGCAAAGGTGATTTTTGAGCAATAAAAAACATTTTTGACTCTAATTTGTTCAAAACAAAATAGGGGCCCTACACCATAGGATAGCCGTAAATTTACACACGCATATTCCTTGGCAAGGGAACAAAAGTCCACATAGTTTTAGGTTATTGGACTAACCAATCTACGATTGTTGTGGATATGGGGCAGGGTTTTGACTTTTTTGAGGGAAATTTTAAGGTCAAATGACCACGACAAAATGCAACACAAAAATAAAGATGGCGATCACCGCAATGCACCATGTCCATGGAAGCACTATTGTGTTGTGCATTTTAGGCCTACTGGTGTTACGTGAACCAGGTAGGTAGGCCGACGATGCACACCCCTAGTTGATTTGCATGGTATCAACTGTCAAATGCGTAAGAAAATAGGATTTTGTACTGAAAGATATACTACATGTATTACTATTCAAAATTTCAAAAAAACAAATTGTGTCACTAGGATTAAAGGGAAGACACATCATTTGCAAACATCAAAAAATGAAATGATCAAATAATCACGAGATACCTTACTGAATTGTTAGGGACTGACAGTCTAAAGCATCCTGTAAAATTGTGGCTTCTGGTGTACTGACATTTTAAAGAAAAATTGCATTTTTCCAGCGCTGGTCGGCCGACCAGCGTTGGAGAAAACTGGCTATTTTCAAAAACATTTCCTGATTTTTCATATTTAGTTACTCTGACATATCTTTGCAATTGATTACACACCTGTGAAGGCGTACAAGCCTGCTAGACTGATTCTCTGACCTTACAATTCCCCAAAGTGTATTAATTGCTCCGTTTCATCTTAAGTGGGATCAGGGAGCCAGACTACAAGAACATGATATGTTTTCTTGGTTTTTCCAGCATCTACAAGCACAAAACGTGAAACAAGTCAGTTTAACAATATTTTCTATAACATAGCCTACTAATCTTCCAAATCCATTGATTGCTTAAAATTGCAGCAAAAGCAAATGTTGTACATTCCCTTTAAGAGAAGTAGACTGCTTTACTTTGCAGAAGTCATTTTGGAATGATAACAAAAACGTCTTGACTCTTACTTGACCAAACCTAAAGGGAGACCCATAACTTCACAATGTTCAGTTCAGTTCAGTTCAGTTCAGTTCAGTTCAGTTCATTTATTTTCCACTTATTCACTTCATTGGAAATAACAGTACAAGTACATGTAATAATGAAACTTTAGTTAAGCAACAAGTGGAGGAGGTCTCCGAAAAGCAGAGCTTGTAAACCGGAGATCCCCTTTAATTGTGTACTGACATACATTGAAAATGACTTATGACAATAAGCGTACACAATATGCTACACATAAGGAGACATAGGACAAACACGACAAGACAACACCAAGAGGCTGACAATTCCGTTCGATAATAAAGGTATCTAAGGGATGCAGATGATTACAATGTGTTCCCTAAAGAACCCGTTTACCGATCAGTGTGACCGAAAATGTGCAGTGACTGAAGGTATAGTTTGTGCTGCATTATACAAAAGTTTGCACAAAATCCCGTTTGTAGTTCACACTGTCCAACATTGTTCCAGTCTCTCCATGAAACCATCCTCAAAAGTAAAGGCTAAAACTAATTTGAGTAACTTATCTAAAGCATGTTCTTGTTGCAGAGACACACAACTGATTGTGGAGTTTACAGACCTTCCCCCCCAAGAACCACTGGGACAGCATGGCCACCCCCGACCAAGCCCCGCCCACTGGGGAGGGAGGGGAGAGCAAGTCTACCCCTGGTAAACCCGGAAAGGTAAGGAAATGTTTGAAAAGCGTAACTTAAGTTCTCCTGTAATGACACAATTTTAGGAAATTTTGTTCAAAATGTGATGGGAGGCATTTTTTTTGCAGGAATGAATGCACTTTTTGTTAAAATTGCATAATTTTGATAAAATGATTCGGTTCAAATTTTTAGCCCTAACCTTCCCAAATCCTCCAAAATCCTCCTTGCATGAAGTGGAGGATTTCAAATGATTGAGGCTATATGGCAAAAATGTGGGGCTGAATTTGGAGGATGCACTGTGTCAAGGTCTTGGGCCGGACCTTGTGTTGTTTATGCTCAGCTGTGCATAAGTTAAGGCCTAGATTATACTTGAAATCCTCCGCACTGCTCCAGGATGTCACTGGCTCTGCCTCAACATATTGACAGTGATTGCTGCAGGATGGAGGCAGTGGTCACCCCTCCAAGGAACATATTCAAGAAATAATAGAAGATTTAGAGGATTGAAGCTGTGTGCAATTTTTTCAAGGAGGCAGTTGGAGGATTTTGCAGGATTGAGGTTGCCTCCTGGCAAAAATGGTTAACATGCGCAAGTAATTAAAAACAATTTTGTAAATGAAGAGAATGAAAAAATGACATTGTTTCCTCCCCCCAAAAAATATATTTCATTGGACAGGAACTACTGTAAGTACCGGTATTAAAATGATGATTAGGCCGAGTAAAAAAAATGAAAAGTTTCTCGTCCGGGTTTTTGAAAAATAGGAGGAAGAGGGGCTTTTTATGTTTTTTTAAAAAAAATTTTCAAGATGGCCACCATTTTAAAATTTCCTGCAACCGTTGGTGTTTCCACTGTTCAAAGACACTTTTAAAATGAAAGACAAGTTGGACAAGAGAACTGAACATATTTACTTGAGAGAATATTTTTAGGCACTTACAACTCTCTGGTGTGATGAAAAGGTCATCTTCGAGAAACAAATCAAGAGTGTGATTGAATTATATGTAATTTTGTGGACTAGATGAAGCTAAGAAATATGTCTGTCCCCTGTGACATACGAATAATGTCTCAAGATTAACTTGCCATAACTTTTTTAAATAATGTTTGAATTATCTTTGGCTTTCTTGGTTAACAAGCATACACATGGATGTTAAACAAAAACCAAAAAAAATTTGTGTTTTTTTTTGTTCTCCATATCTCATTGTGACATTTACTGTGGACAGACCCATTTACAGTGTCCTTTAGAGTTGTATTGGTCTACCAAGAACAGTTTTAGATGCATTTGCTTTAACCGCCAAAAGTCGTGAGCGAATTCTAAAAACACATGCTCCAGCGTGAGCTAGTCTCATACCGGTTGCATTCTGGCTTTGAAGTCAGCATTTACCGCATACAGTACGGCAGACAGATTCTGGTTGAATTTTCAAACGACTGTAGTCTAAAATTATCAATATACATACATGTACGTAGTCTGGTTCCCTAGACCTGACAATTATTCCTGACGCTCACGTCTCAGCCTCGACTCCATGGGCGCGTAGATTCATCAGGAATAGTCAGAATCTTTTGGTCTGGGAACCAAGTGGGTGAGTTGTTGTTAACTCGCCGTGCTCGCACTGTCGCAGGGGTAGCGATCACACGTCGATATTATGTGGTGTACAAAGTGACTGACAGAGTCTGTACTGAAAACTTTGACTCACATATTTCGCAAGTATTTATTTTCCGAAGAATTTGTGGACTTTTTCAGTGTTTTTACTGCATTTTTCAAAAATAAAAAATCCAGGCGGCCTCGAAAAAGAGGCGGGCGGGGACGAGAAACTCGTTTTTTTTTTTACTTTGCCTTACATGTACCGTACTTTCAAAATTGGATGTTGCTGTCACTTCAGTTTATATGTGTACATGATGGCATTAATGATTTTGTAGCAGTTTTGTGTGTGTATATGAATTTACATTTATTCATAAGATGACTTTGCGTCGGTGTGATGTAAATCAATATTAGATTTTGCCCTTTGACATATAAACACTGTATACTCAGTGTGTTACCTCCCGAGTAAACAGAAAAAATCAATTGGGTGGGACTCGAACCCACGACCTCCTGCTTTCTGGTGCAGATGTCTTAGCACTCAACCACCGAGCTTGCGGGATCCGTTGGCTGGTTCAAATTTGATGTACGTGTAAAGCAACATTTAACAGTTGTTGACTGATGTGATGTGGGATATGACGTTTTGAACACACCGGCGGACGGCGCCGCGGAGCCGTGTGTGCTATCTCAGTGCTATTCGTCCATACGTATTTCACATCACATCATCCTTCAAACTGTTCTTGATTTTGTGTTTGTTTGGTCTTCTAAGAAGTTTTCTAAAGTAGGGAAGTGGGTGGCAAACTGAACAAATCGCTAACTGCCCAATTTGCCAAAAAAAAAAATAAAATTAAATGCAAATTGCAAATGCACTGCTCCCTCACTGCTTACATTATGTGGGCGTGAAAGAGTACTGGGGGGTACCAGTGAGTACAAGTATAGTCTGGTTTAAACGGGTCCGCATAATGGTTTTGCTAGACTGTGGGCGGGTACTAGTCTACATGCATGTGATATCACAATGTGATATACAAGTGTGCCAGTGATCGTCCCATGCCAGTGAAAATCCAATGAAAATGGGCCAATGTATAAGAACAGTATAAATATGTTTTGCCCTTCATCGACGTATAAACACTGTATGCTCAGTGTGTTATCTCCTGAGTAAACAGAAAACAATCAATTGGGTGGGACTTGAACCCACGACCTCCTGCTTTCTAGTGCAGACCACCAAGCTTGGTTGGCTGGCTCAAATTTGCTGTACATGTAGCAGCGGGTACTGCAATTAAACTATTCATTTTTCCAATGTCAGTCGGGAGGTAACACACTGAGTATACAGTGTTTATACGTCGGTGAGGGGCAAAACCTAATATTGATGTTATACATTTGTCACCCATTTCGTTTCATGCAGGAAACATGCACAAGCGTGCCCCCTAGTATAATGCACAAGAACACCAGGCTTAAAAAAATGGCAGTGCTGCAGTAGGCCTACATAATGCCTAGCCTCGCCAAGGGCAATTATAAAAATGCAGAAATTGCTGCATTATGTATTGTTACGGCTGACTGACCGTACATAGCCAAGAGCTGCATTTGTTTACTCGCACCACCACACCCAGAGTTGCACACACATGGTTGCCACTGGCTTGTTAACAATCGTCTTTGTGGTTCGGTCAGGCGCAAATCTCATTCTGTGGGAATATGCTTTCGTTCAATTGAAATCAAATGAATTGATGGTTCGTGCACACTGCACACAGGACTTGTTTTGCTAATTTCTGTGCAAAAAATGGAATCTGATAGTGTATTTATTAAATAATGAATAATGAAAGGTTTGCGGAAACACCATGTGCGAATAATTTCTCAGCTAAGAGAATGGTTCTTAAAAGAACCAGAGGTATAAACTCGACGTTCCGGTCAGTATGCTCTGACCGTCTTCAGGAGTATTTATTCTTAAACTTGAATTTTGAAAGAGTGGAAAATTTGAAGTTTTATTTTTTTATTTTTTTTGGTTACATTTACTCATTTTCCAATGGTTAGATTACATGTCAGAAATTTAAATAGTATATGAAGAACACTGCCCAAACAGTTTTGGTGAAGTTCTTGTTTTGTTGTAGATGAGTATTTTTTCTTTCTTTCATGGCTTGTTTGTGCCAATGAGACTTTTTCTTGCTAATGGAAAAATTTTGCCCCCCCCCCTCAGGTCTCGGCCATTGAGTGAAGAGAAATTATTAAAATTGGTGAATGCATAGAACAACTTAATATGCACATACCCAAGAAATTTCATGACTATATAGGTTAAAGGGTTTTGGAATTATCAGCTAATTAATATTCATATGCACCAATGGTAATTCGGCTTTGCGTACACTAAACATATGGGGAAATTCAGTTTCAGGCCGCAGTAACCCATGGTCAGAATTTTATGTTTTTGTTATCAACAGATGCCCAACACTCGAGGCTAAAAAGTCAGTAAAGCTCGGGTCGGGAAAACATTTTTGGCAAGGGTATCGCGGAAAAAGTTGAGGGGAGGTCCGACTAGGCCCTTTTAGAGTTAAAGTTGGTTTTGTATGGTTTCAAAAATACAAACCGAAAAGTGAAATTCAAACGGAATTTTGAAATATGAAGCTTTCTATGTTACATGCAAGTGCAAACCGTTGGTTAAAACTTGTGTGTACTCACATATGTATGCACTCCTTTTTCTCCTTGTTCTATGTGTATGAATTTAGAAGTCTAAAAATTGTTTACAAAAGCTAAATCCTTGATAAAAAATGTTTAGGATTTTGTGTTCATGAAGGTATCTTTAATTAAAACAAAAATATGTAGATGGCATTATTTATGCAAATTGAAAATCGACCCTGTACCAGGTGCAGTTGTAACTCATTGGAAGTCAGTATATTAATAATTAATTTTTATTGAGCAAAGATATTCTTTTAACCCCAAAGTGGAACATCTGTCCAAGTTGAATTTGATTAAACTTATTGATTTTTGAAGGACTTTGTGGTTTGTTGTTGCAGATCTAGTTTGATGCATTCTTCTGGGTTTTTTTTCTGTGTTTTTTCTTTTTTGGTACATGTACTTTTCTGGTGGCCACTTGACTTATTGGAAAAAAATAGTTCACAGTGGAGTATTTTTGTAGAGATTTTCAGATTTGAGCAAAAGATTGAATTGTTTCATCTAATGTATTAACAGGCATACAACTTTTCCTTGGATCCGCCGATTTCCTCATTTGTTTTTACTCGTGAATGCCATTACAAATTGATAAAATACTGTACAAAATCTTGTGTGGTTTGGAGTTTCCTAATTTTTTTCTAAAATCCCAGTTGCATGCCTGTGTATAGCACAGAATGCTCAGTGCTTGTAACCCTAACTGAACTCAACCCATCAAAGTCCAACAGCAGGTTTTGTTGAAATCTGTTAGAATGGGTGCAGTACCCCTAAACTGATGGTCTTTTACATTGGGGTTGGCATACCTCCAGAAGCTAAGTCCAACAGTATGTGTGTACAACTTTCCATGTGGATGTTGGAATTTGCCTGGATGGGTATGGTTCCTAGTAAATTAGGGAGTTAGGGGTAAGAAGGAGTATGGACGAAAAAACATTAGTGTTTTTAACCAATTTGTGTCAAATTTTTACGTAAAGTGACGGTGAACTAATATATTTTCCTCTCTTTTTTGCAGTTGGACACCTTGGCAAGGGAAGATTTGATCAAGTTTGTGAAAAAGCAAGCCATGCAGGTGCAGAAACTTAAGGCACAGTGTGACAGTAAGTATGGAAACTCTTACCAAATTTACTTCTTCGCGGGAATCTTCTTTGCTCTTCCAAAATCCAACGCTGCACTGTAAAACAATGGCACCTTTTTTTTAAAAATGAAATCGGGATGTAAAGCCCCCAAAAAGTTGATCACAAAATGATTACAAGTTGATCACAAGTCAATCACAAGTCCATCACCAATCATTCAGTCCTAATTCCATTAACAAGCTTTAAAAACTATAA
Source organism: Patiria pectinifera (assembly GCA_029964075.1). Taxonomy (NCBI): domain Eukaryota; kingdom Metazoa; phylum Echinodermata; class Asteroidea; order Valvatida; family Asterinidae; genus Patiria; species Patiria pectinifera. The sequence continues at coordinate 8,266 of JASAOE010000358.1, forward strand.
ATGCGACAAAGGCCTTTCTTGTGACATGAAGGGGCATCGTCGCGTGCATTTGCGAAATGTCTCAGAAAAGATCTTGAAAACTGCACAGACCTTTTTTTTTTTAACTCAATCAACTTTCAGAACTTACTAAGGAGAAGGCGGGGCCCACCCCGCCTGGCGACCAACCTGGCGTTGCCAAGGCAACAGAAGAGCTGGAGGCAAGACTCAAGACGGCCGAGGAGGAGCTGGCAGAGTTGAGAGAGGAACGGGAAGGGATGCTGACAGCTTACAACGCTGTCCAGCAGCAGCAGGAACAGGCCGCAGAGACGCACAAGGTACCATAGAGCTAATGAACGGTAGAAAGTGTATCATTACTACTTAATAGAGCTCCGTCCCAAGACACATGGCACATGTGCACTTGTTTGCAATTGTACTGAGCAGGTAGTACGCACAGCTAAATTCTTATTCTGAATGTCAACAAATGCAAGTTGTCGTTGTCTGAGCCCCAGGTTACGGCGGCCATATATTCAAGTCCGCACTAACTCCCTCTAAAGCCAGCCAGGCAGTATTTAAGCACAAAAACCTAAGAATAAAAGATTTGATAAATTACCTGTCTTTAAAGGGACACTAGGTCCTGGAACAGCCCAATTGGGCTACAAAACGCGCTTTGAACGAGATGATGTTAATTGGAAATAACATTTAAAAGTAGGATATAAACATCCACACAACTATCCTTTCAAAACTGGGCGTTTTTGTGTTTATTCCTGTATTATGCATGCGAGAACGAATTTCGGGGTCCACTTTTGCGACCCCATAAATTCGAGCTGTTTGGATGCTAGTTGTGATTTCATTCGTAAAGTGTTCGCTTTTTGCGGACATTGAAGAAACCATTTTTTTTGCATTGGTGATTGGTCACCGCTGTTTCCGAGACACAAAACGTGTATATCGTACACTGAGAACGACACGAAAAACGTATTCGTACTCTGTCATGTCTGATGTAAACAAGTGGGGTTTTTCGTCTTTTTCTCGGGAATGGTAAGACATTAGGTTGGTTTCCTTTCAACTAGATGTTTAAAATAGGCTAAGTAAACAATCCAAAACATAAAATTGTCAGGGATTTCAGGACCTAGTGCCCCTTGAACTTTTACGAAAGTTTTTCATGAAGTGCAATCTTTGTCATTCCCAGAATCTTGAGGATGCCTTGAATAAGGTCTCAGCAGAAAAGGAGGACTTGGGCAAAGAAGTTTCCAATCTTAAAGACGATTTGAGTAAGGCCACCTCAGTAAACAAGGTGAGATTGTCGTCTACTAATGTCCAGAGCTTGAACAAAGATATTGACTGGAGCGGGAGTAGAACCTGCTACCTTCAGAACAACATACTTGGAGTAACAAGTAAAACACTTAGTGGTGGTGTCCGTAGTCTTTTTGTAGTTTATTTGATGACTTCATTTTTTATTGCATAAAACTTTTTCAAAAACTGGATGAACCTTTTGATCTGTTCCTGAAAAGTATAGATGAAAATTACCCAAATATCAGAAAGACCAGACGTTTTCAGACCCTGGGAATTTATGTTTGTTTTTTATATTTTAGGAGCTGTCAGAGCAGCTAGAATGCATGCAGATGAAGCAAGAAACAATGACATCCACGTTTCAGTGTCTACAGGAAGAACAAAGCACTCTGGGGAAAGAAAATGAGGTCAGTTTCTCTTACTCGTAATGAGTGAAACCATTAACCTTAAAAATCCTTCAAATTTTCCCAGTGAATGTTAAAGATCTGGGAGTATTTAAAATTCATCCATGTTGACAATAAAGCTATATCTTTGTACAATTTCTGTTGTTCCAAAGGCCTTGCAAGAACAGATCAAAGTGTTAACGGCTGCAAGGGATCAGGTCATGGACTCGCTGCAAGCCTTCAAACAGCAACAGCGGGAGAAGTCAAGCGATGCCACTCAACTGCAGAACACCCTTGCTGAGGCGACAACTCAGAGAGACAAGCTGGCTGAGCAGCTCCAAGAGCTGCAGAAGTCCCAGGAAGCCTCTGCCACTGAGATTCAGGAGCTTAGGTCCAAGCTAGAAGCTGCTAACGAAGAGATCAGCATTTCTCAGAAGCAGGCGGCAGACGGGACAGCGGAGGAAGCTCAGGCCAGGAAAGATCTTGAGGAGGAGATCCAAAGGCTGCGTCGCCTTCAGGAGGAGATTGTTGAGTCAAAAGACAAGCTTATCACCACCAATGAAGAAGCTATGAGAGTTCTTAGAGAGGAGCATGCGATGGCAAAAACAGAAAATCTCAAGACTCAGAAAGACCGAGACAATCTGGCAAATGAAGTGACAAAGCTCAAAGAGGAACTTGAAGCTAGAGAAAGAGACTCTGGAGATGCAGCACAAAGACAGAGTGAATTAGACAACCAGTTGGAGCAGATGGAGGAGAGGTTGAAGGCAATTGCTGCTGTGAAAGAGCAATCTATTAACGAAACTGAGGAGCTAAAATCTCAAGTTGAGAAGCTGTCATCCGAGTTGAAATCAGCAAATGAGGTTCTACGCTCATCTGAGCAGGATAAGGACAGCAGCCAGGCCATTTTGATGGATCTAAAAGAGAAACTTGAGGATCTGAGAAGTGAATTGCAGAGGTCTGAAAATTCTAACAGTGAGCTGAAAATCCAGATTGACCAGTTGACAAAGGAGAAGGACGAAGCAACTGAAGAGACTCAAACTCTCAAAGAACAGGCCGAAGATAATGAAACACAGCTTTTAGATCTTAGATCGGAATTGGAGAGCTTGAGACAAGAGAAGGACCAAGCCATCAAAGATTTGGAAGAGAAGGAAAGGAAAGATGAGACCGCAGCGGAAACTCATAAGAAGCTACAGGATCAACTTGATGCAGTCCAAGCTGAGAAGGAGCAACTTGCGGGAGAGATATCCACCCTGAGGCAACTTCAAGACGGCAGTCAAGAGCTGGACAAAATTGTAGAAGGCTTACAAGAAGAGAAAAACAAATTGGCCACCAAAGTAACTGACATGGAATCAGTGAATTCCTTGCTTCTTAATGATGTGGACTGCTTGAAGAAAGAAAAGGATCAGCTTGTTGCAAGGGTAGAAGAAGCCGAGAAAGAAGTAAGCCAGCAGTTGCAGAGCAACATCAATTTAGAACAACAGGTGCAAGAAAAGCTCAATGAAGCCAAACAAGAAGCAGAGAAATTGTCTGAGAACCACAAGAACGCCTTGGAGATAGCGGCGAAAGAAAGGGACAGGGCCAGAGAAGATCTTGAAGCTGTCAGAAATGACCAATCAAGCTCCAATGATGAACTTCACGAACAGCTACAAAGGATCCGGTCTGAACGGGATAGCTTAGCAGATGCCAAACTCTCGCTGGATTCAGAGGTGAAAAGGTTATCTGGGGACTTGGCCACAGCTCAGGACAGCCTGAATGTAACTCTGAAAGAACAAGAATTGAAACTGGAAGTTGGGAAAGAAGAAGTGACCCGTCTAGAAGGAGAGTTGAAATCAATAGAACAGACCAACGAGGAGCTTCACACTGAGTTGATGGCCATTAGAGAGGCGCATCTGGAAGCTTTGAGTCAGTGCACAAATGCTGAATCACAGCTGAAAACCTTGAAGGCTGGACAAGACGAGAGTCTGTCGAGAGAAAAGGAGGAACTCCAAGAGAAGTTACAAAATCTGAGTTCTGAAAAAGACAGGTTGACCATGCAGTTTCAGGAACAAGAGGCAAACTTCAAACATCAGTTGGAAGAGTTGTCAGCTACCATTCAAACTTTGGAGAGGGAGAAACAACAAGCTTGTGATGATCTGGTTAGCTTGCGGAAGATGGAAGCATCAGAACGTGGTCTAAAGGAAAGTCTAGAGACAGTTAAACATGAGAATGAAAAACTGCAGGGAGAATTTCAGGCCAAGGAAACTGATTACAAGAATGTAATTGGACAACTGAGGGGGCAGTTGGAGAAATTAGAAGCCAACCAAAGCAAAATCAGGGAAGATCTAGAAAGGATGGCTTCAGAGCTTCTTGATAAGGATTCAGTTATTCAACAAATTACAGAACAGAACAAGGTTGAACTGGAAGCCAAGCAAACAGAATTAAACAGTGTTAAAGCAGAACTGGAAGCTACTCAACAAGTCAAAGAAGACGTTATTGCAAAGATCGAGTCCAAGGTTCAAGAGAGTTCACCAGAAGGAGCAGCTGCGTCCGACTACCAACAGACCCTAGAATCTAAGATTCAAGACCTGGAATCGAAGATCAAATCTCTAGAGGCAGACAAGGTGTCTTTCAAAGCCAACTTTGAGAAACTCAAGAAGGCCAGCCAGAACAAAGTCCAGCGTCTCAAGGATCAGATGGAAGCCATCCAAGAAGAGAAAAAGACTCTCTCCGAAAAACTTGACGCCTTGGCATCCTGTGACAGAAGCAGAGCCAGCCAGATTGATGAGCTAACTGCCCAGACCGAGTCCCTAAGAGTAGAGAAAGCTGACTTGAAGCAAGAAGCGAAATCCGCAAGAGAGGATTGTGAGATGCTAGAGAAAGCAAAATTGAAGCTGGAGTCAAACTTGAAGGATGTGGAAGCAGAGAGGACATCCCTCTTTGCCGACTTGCAGGCAGCACTGGCCGAGCAGAGCTCCCAGGAGGAGGGGCAGCAGGACTTGGCCAAGAGGCTCCAAGAGATGGAGGCGTCCAAGCAGAAGCTGGTCAACCAACTGCAGGAATTCCAGGCAGAGGTTGACCAGAAGGGAGAGGAGGTCAGGCGCTTGAGGGTGGACTTGGAAGACGCTCTTGCAGAGAAAGAGAAGCTGAAAGAGATGGGAATCGCAGGAGCCATCTCTGAGAGTTCATCTGAAATAACTGAGGTAAGGGATACTGGTGTACTTACTCAAACTCTTTGTTTAGGGTTAGGGTTACAAGTTCTGCTTTTACTTTGCCCCAAATTTCTCTAATCTCGAGTGTTAGTCACGGCCTCTTGATTTCTTGAGTCTTCAAAATTTGAGATTTTGGGATTTTTTACCCCGTAAAAATTTAGGATCCGAACTTAGGTCAAACAGGTAGCAATGAAGTGAAAAACCACTGCACTTGTACCAGCCAAGTGTGGTTGTGTTTGCTTCAAATTTCGCTTTTGAATCTTTTTTAAAACCATCTTTCAGGAAAAGCCAAAAGAAAAAGAGTCCCTTCAAGCTTCCGCCCCTGCTGGCGACTCTCTGCAACAAGAATTAGGTAAGAAAATATGCAAACAGGAGTACCTCGAAGTGAGTTTCCAGCATGTTTGAATTAAGCCAAATATGTCATTCTTAAATTCCAGATTATGTGAGGTTCTTCCGGGTTGAGTTTATTAGAGTGGCTGTTCTGTGCTCGCAAACAGTTGGTCTCCCGTTTAGCCGTTATCCTCCTGGATCCTTCAAAATCTGTGAGGAACGGCTGATGACAATTTGCACAAGCCTCTCAATTTTTTATCTCAATAAAAAATGCCCAGGAGGTTAGGGTAAAGTTTAATGGGTTTTTTTGGTGTCTTTGTCAGACGCCAAGGTGAAACAGTTGAAAGACACCGAAGAGAAAGCTCAGAAATTGAGATCCCTGGCGATGAAAGTGAAGAAGGAACTCGAACAGGCCAAGAAACAGGTAAAGCACAAAAGTCTATCTTCATTCGTTTCTCATTTGTGTACTTGATTTTTGAGAGAGTGGTGTAGAGGACCGGATGGTGTTGGATGGGGTGGTCACTTGAGGCCAATTGTCAACGAACAGGTCCCTGCTGCACTGCGTTATATCTCTTGAAATATGAATGGTTTAAAAGTATTGAAGAATGCTGTTTAATGTGGGCCAAATAACATGAAAACGATGCTTAAATGTTTGGGTTGCCAGGCGATTGCTTGTCGACATGACATCAAATGGCACACGTTGTATTTAATAGTCCCCTACTAATGAACAATTTGTATTGCGAAAATTCAAGTTTTTGAAAATATCGAAGATTTCTGTGAATATTTCTTTGAACAATTGCATCAATGAAATTAATGAAATTTCCTCCAAAAAGTGTTCTTGAAAAACTATTGAAAAGATCAACAAGTCAATAAATATGTTTTGAGAATATTTAACTTTTTGTTAATATTTCCAAAAGTAACGGCTACCGAAAATTGATGAAATTCAAACCAAATTGTTTTGCCCAATACTTAGAAAGTGTTTGCCAATATTAGTAAGCCATCCTGCAGTTTAATAGTAAAGACACACATTTTTTAATGAAAGATTCTTCATTTGATGTCGTAGATAACTTCTCAGGCGGAGGAACTGAGCCGCGTGACGACAGAAAAAGAGCAGTTGTCAAGGAAGTTGGACTCTCAGACTCATCAGCTAAGTGGAAGCAGGCAGCACATGGAGAACTACCAGGTAAATCAAAAAAATAGTTCAAGCTCCACCCCAAATTTTGTAAATACCCAAAATCTGGGTGTGTTTTTTTAGTGTTTGGAGAGTTCAAGAAATGTATAGCACAGCAACCATTGCTTTCTATTGACTTTGCTTTTTGAGGACTTTTTGTTTGTTTGCCATTAATAAGGGAATAAATGTGTGCTTGGTCGGTTTTCAACACTGTTTTGGATGCTGATAATTGAAGGCGAGAGTAATTATCAGCATCCAGACTCCAACCGGTCTTAATCATAATGTTTAATACCGGCCAAGCACATGTTTATTCCCATTCATACATGTAAATACCTTTTCGGTCAAGAAATCAAAACTTTTCGGTCCAAAAATCCAAACAAGTCAAAAATTGTAAATCTCCAACGATTTCGTTTAACAAAACACCCCTCTAGCTATGATTAAGTGTGGCTCTCTCATAAACAACTCCTTATATCGTGCGTACTGCGTGACGTGGCACAGAATGCAGCTGTGCCGGTGTAGTGTATGAAATTGTGAGGATTGTGAACGTTCAACCAATTAATCGGTACTGGCACCAGATTTTGTAGGAGTCCACATTTCGTGTGACACTGGAAAAGTGTTTAAGACCAGCCAGCCTGTCATTATCAAACGTTTAAAACTGGCCATGTGACAGGCTCTCAACGAATAGGAATGAGTAAGGCCAAAAAAAAAAAAGTCTCCGGTTTCTGGTATGCGCGCGCATCGCCGTAGCCATGCGCGTCGGCAAAATGAAAAAGTGTTTTTTTTTCAATACAAGATGATGTCTCAAAACCGCCAAACTCACTGGTTTGACTGGAATCCTGCTGCTGCACAATTTTAACGTGTTTTTAGATGGGGTTATGACCGAGAATAAGCTTTATGTGGCCTCTCTGGACTCCCATATATTTGCACTTAGTTTAGTCGGGCACCATTTGCAGTCATCAGCCGACATTTGAAGCCAAAAAAAAAAAAAACCATGTAAAAAAAAAAGCCGCGTCGCCGCACCACTTTTGGGGCAAGCTCCATACCAGAAACCGGAGACTTTTTTTTTTGGCCTAAGCTGACTTAGGTACTTTGAAACTGAGACTTTAACTTTACATTTTCTTTTTTTGCAGAGCCTTCATGTTGAATATGAGAAGTTGCAAGATTCGCTGGATGCTGAAAAAGATCTGTAAGTATCGAAAAAATCAAAATCTTCTTTTATCGAAAAGAAAATGACACAATTTGTGTGAAGTTTGTGTTTCATTGACCAAGTTTATGCTCATTTTAACCAATTTTCTAGGTCCCGAGAGCTGCAGAAGAAACTAAATGAGACGTCTGAAGATCTGAAGGTAACGCTTGTTTATTTTCTAAATTAGTCAGATCAGTCTTGAAACTTGGAAAAAAATTAATAAGTAAAGTAAAATAAAAAGGCCTGTAATTATCAAAACTAGTGCTAATCCAGACGATATGCTAATATTTCGCTTTACGTGGCGTGGAGCAAGCCCAGAGATAATTGGAAAAGACACATATTGAGGACAGTTTTTAAAAAAAGTCATTCTTTAAACGTGGTGTCGATGGGGATAAGAAACGAGTGATTCATTACACATGGCCTGATCCAAGTATTGTGGTCTTTAATAATAAAAAAATTAACCACAAATAAAAAGTTAACGCAGTCATCAAAACTGAATCAGGTGCGAATGAGAAACCAACCATTTACTTCATGTGGCCAGATGCATTCACTATAGTAATGCACTATGTTAATTTGGATTTAAAGATAAAAAAAATTATAAAAAGAACCACTTTCTTTTGGTCAGAATCTTTCTTCGGAGTGCGCCAAGACCAAAGTGGCTAAGGAGGAGCTAGCCAGGTCATGTGACCATGCCGTCAAGGAAATCCACACATTAGAACGGAGCGCAGCAGAACTCAGGAGCCGACTTCTGGCCATAGAGGATGAACGCAACAAGGAGAAGGAGGAGAAAGAACGCAAGATACAGGAGCTGGAGGAGGTACATGAGTCTTGAGTTTGTTGGGGCTAATTTATGCAAATTTATTCCAACTTGGTAGGATGTTGGCTGTACAATAATTTTTGAAAATTTACTCAAACTTGCTAGGACTTCAAACCTACCAGTTTTTTAATTTATGCAAATTTATTCAAACTTGGTATGATGTCAGCTCTTCAATAATGTATGTACATTGAATCAAAGCTGTTACAATGTCAAATCGATTATTCAACAATAAAATAGGAATTTACGCTCAAACTTGATGGCACGTATACTGCGTGGCACGTTTAGGGTAAACACGGACATTTGAAAAGTAAGTTGTGTTTCTTTGATTTGCAAAGCAAGGTTGACAAAGACTTGGATGCCTTTTTGTCTTTTCCCAAATTTTGTTTTTGTGTAACAGGCAATCGAGAAGATCAAAGCATTTGAACACGACGCTGGGAAACAAAAGGAGAACTTTGACACCACGACAAGGCAACTGCAAGCTGCTCTCAAGGTAAGTACATGCCTTACCAAGACCAGTAACAGTCAAGCCCCCCCCCCCCCCCCCCCCCCCCAATAAAGAAAGGGACCAAATTTTTTCGGATACGATTTGCTGAATCTACGACCAAAATATGTACCTGCAGTAATTTTATGCCTACTTACAGAAACAAACTTTTTCTGACTAAGGGAAGAAGAAGCTTTGGATGCAACTATGACTGCCTACACCTCTTAATTATGGGTTTTTTGTTTTTTGTTTTTACAAATTTGAACAAGTTTTCTTCTCCATCATTCCACAGGAGGCCAGCCAAAGCAACCTGATGGACCTGGAGATTGCCGATTACGAAAAGACCGTCTCCAACCTCAACCATACCATCCAGGAGAAGGACAACCGCATCGTCGAGAGCAACACGGAGATAGAGCGTCTCCAGAAACGCATCGAGGCTATGCAGAAAGAGACAGGTCAGTTGCTTCTTCCTTCCCTCCCCTCCTCGAATTATTAGTTTTTCAAAAACCAAGCAGAGTGCAGTTGTGCAGAAATGTCTTAAAATTATATCTTGTTCTTTTCTCATCCTGTAGATGCATCTGATTATCAGCGAGCGCAAGCTGATGAGAGAGGCAACAAGCTGAAGGCCATGCTCATGAAAACCAAGAAAGATTTAGCGGATGCCAAGAAAGCTGTAAGTCCCTCCAAGACGCTTGTCAGGTTACAGCCCTTGGTTAACATATACTCTGTCGTCCAGTGCCCCCACCAGACCCAATTTTTTTGCGCTTCCACCACTCTTGCTAATCCGACTATCATCGACAAGGTTGGATTCGTTCAAATTATTTCATAATTCAACTCTCTCTAGTCTGTGGAGACAAAATGGCTTCCAACAATGCCCCTTAAAACTGCATGTCGCAAGTCTTTATTCACAGCTCTTTTTTTCTGGTGGCATTGTTTTGTAACGCAGTCTTGACCTTTAACCTTTGACCTCAGGAATCTGACCAGCGGACCAATGAGGCGGCTCTCCACGGCCAATTGGAGCGACTGACCCAGCAGTCGGAGGCCCTCAAGGTCGACCTCTCCGTCTTAGCGGCCGAGAAACAGAAGCTCCATGACCAGGTTCGTCCACTGAAAGGACACGCTACAGAACTGACTGTGGCAGGGTCTGCGGATAGTAGACCACATCAATCTGACGTCACATTTTCAATTTTCAATTTGTGACACCCGACTGTACAGCTACCCAAGCGTCTGTCTCATGAAAATTTCCATTATTGTAGTGGCCAATTCCAGCGTTATGTAAGGAATGGTGATGTCTGTGACACAGGCAATTAACCATGATATCTCATTAATGATTTAGAGAATGATCCAAAACTTCCAGTAGAATGCCATGGTCCAGTGGTTACTGTGTTTGACTCACGCACGATTGTGCGTGATTTCGAACCCGGCCAGGAACATGGTGTTTGTGCCCTTGGGCAAGACACTTAACTACAATTGCCTCTCTCCACCAAGGAGTATAAATGGGTACCTGTGAGGGTCGAGGACCGATTGAGCGCTGATATCGGCTGCCGCGTGGTCCCATGGCCTGATGAACGGGGTAATAATTGTAAAGCGCTTTGAGATTGTTGATACGATGGAAAGCGCTTTATAAGCACTACAATTATTATTATTGTTATAAGTCTATGATTTCCTTGACCATTAGTAGATGATGGATGTATAAGATTTGAAAAATACATTTTTAGATTTATCCACTTAGCTCTGGAAAGCTCTGTCACGGACATGACATAAGGCTTGAATTGCTGTTCAGCAAAAATCAGTACTTGCTGTAGACGTTCATTCAAATTTTCCTACAATGTACCCAATGAGTGATTTTGTTCTCGTGCGTTTGGTTGTAGCTACGCGCAGCCAGCGACGCCAACCTACGCACCGTCCGCGGCTTGGAACAGAAGAACCGAACCTTGCGGGAGGATCTGGAATTAGTGAGGAACGAACTGGCGGGCACACAGGAGGAATTCGAAAGCTACAAGGTACCAAAAAAATTGTGCTTGAAAACGACTCCTGGCCGTCAGTAAATCGTGGACAAAATGAAAAGCGGCACTTTTGTGAATTGGCCATAACTCAATTAATATTTACTCGATTGGAAAGGTTGGTTTGATGCACTACAGTCTTTAACTATGTATCGATATTTGCGGTGTATTTGAGGGCGCTTTGAGTGTTGTTTTTTTTTGGGGGGGGACACCCAGTAGTCAGCAGTAAGGCCAAAAAAAAAAAGTCTCCGGTTTCTGGTATGGAGCTTGCCCAAAAAGTGGTGCGGCGACGCGGCTTTTTTTTTTTTTTTACCAGATTTTTTTGCCTCAAAATGTAGGCTGATGACTGCAAATGGTGCCCGACTAGACTTAGTGCAAATATATGGGAGTCCAGAGAGACCACATAAAGCTTATTCTCGATCATAACCCCATCTAAAAACACGTTAAAATTGTGCAGCAGTAGGATTCCAGTCAAACCAGTGAGTTTGGCGGTTTTGAGACATCATCTTTCATTGAAAAAAAAACTTTTTCATTTTGCCGACGCGCATGGCTACGGCGACGCGCGCGCATATCAGAAACTGGAGACTTTTTTGGGGGGCCTAAACTGATATTTGTTTCTTTGTCCTCTGGCTGACATTACACCTTTGACCCCATGTTGGCATGTCACCTTTGACCTCTGCAGGTCAGAGTTCACAGCGTTCTGAAGCAGCAGAAGACCCGGGACAGCTCGCACGTCGACGTGGAAGCGGAGCTGCAAGAGAAAGATCACCTGGAGAAGATGAACAAGCAGCTCAAAGCCAAGATCCAAGAGACAAGGTTCGTACATCTTCAAAAAAAAATTGTTTGGTAAGAAGTAAAGTGTTTAGGCTATTCTTTCTCGAGCAAGAGCGTGGCAAAATTTTTGAGTCAAGCGTCGTAAAATGTTATCAGTGTGGCCCATCTACCAACCTTTCATGAAGAGCTCTGCTGTACAACTTTACAGCCTGTCAGTGTCAACTAATAATATAAATACTTTTTTTTCTTGCCAATCACGATCGCTTGTTTATATTTGTCATATTGGGATGAGCTGAGGGCCGTGACAACAGAGTTGGAACTCCTCCAAGACGAGCACGACCGACTGCTGCAGCGACACAGCGACATGGTGCTGGACAGCCAGAACAAAGACGCAGCATGGCGGGAAAAGTAAGCTGCTGCATAACTGCAGCTGCTGCCTTAGTCTTGGTTTCGTGACTGGATTTAATTTAATGTTCCCAAAACGCAACCAATTCTTTCCCACCCCCTACTCCACAGGCACAATCAATCCCCAGCACTAGAGCGCGCTCTCAACAAAATGAAACACATTCAATCTGTGGGAATCTTGGCACTCGAACCAAAAAAATTTCTAGCATGCCCGAAGCCTGCTTTACTTGAATCCAGTTAACTGGGAGTTCCTCAGGACTGAGTGCCAGGATTGCATCCATCTTGTTGATAACGCATTCTACCATCTCAGAAACTTGGCTGTGCTTGCTTCAGCCTGGATGCCAATGTCTATTTTTTCATGGAGCACTTTCAATTTCATTATTTATTTTTTTTAGGATGGAGAAACTACGCATAGAGAGCCAGTCAAGTAACATTGAGCACCGCGAGACGATCAGGGAACTCACTGCCCAGAACGACTCACTCACCAACACGTTCAAGGTAAAACTAGGGAAGCCAATTTCTCAAATTTCCGTAGTGACTTCCGCCCAGTAGGAAGCGTTGGTTTCAGGTGCCGTTTAATGAACCTGATCCCGTTTTTTTTATTTGCAGGCGCAGATGCGACAGCTACAAGACGACCACCACCGCAGCTTGGACTCGCTGCAGCACCAACTAGAGATGACCGAGAACCAGATGTACCGGCTGCAAAAAGAGCAGCAGCATGCATACCAGCAGCAACAGCCGCAGCAGCCGCAGCAGCAGCAGCAGCAGCAGCAGACAGGGCGCCAAGCACCTGCAGCAAGGAACGGCGGCGAGACCAAAGAGAACCTGCAGGACACATCGGCGGCAAGGCCAACACTGGAGGAGAGGGAACAGGGAGAGGTGAGATTGACACCTAGGCACTTTTACTTTCATTTTAACATTTCTACTTATTTTTTAATCATCACAAATTATTAACTCTACAAACGATCCACAAAGGGAAACTGACTAGGTGCATTATAATACGTGCATTGTCCTGGGCATTTTGAAGATGGTGAAATAATTAAAATTTAATCAAGCACATCCAACAACAAAAAAGGAGAAAGAAAGATGTGAAAAGTGCGTAGCTTTGTTGCCATACAAGGAAAGTAGACTTTTTTCCTAAGATGTACTGGGAAAGTACATGTACATGTGTAAAGTAAACTTTTCACTGAAAATGGTAGCTTTTTGTGAACCACATGCATTCTGGCACCGGATTTAGAAAAATTCATGTGTATCCCAATATTCTATTCCCCACTTTCTCCTGCCAATTTAGGGCATGGAGTACACGGACGCTGAGCCCAGCACCGCCAGCAAGCAGCGTCTCTCCTCCACGGCCAGTAATGCCCCCATGGTACCCCTGGCTCAACTCTTGAGTGAGTCCTCCATGGTGGAGTCTGCTCCCAGCATGGTTAGCCTGGTGGGGTCCACGGCGGAGGAAGAACAACTCAGGACGGAGCTGACCGCCACCAGAAAGAAACTTGATCACTTCAGCGAGGTTAGACTATCTATTCAACCCTAACCGTATTGGATCCTTTAAAATTGCAAACAGCTGGTTTCATGGAATATCACATAACTTTATATGTGATGCGATCAAGCTCAATGAGTCATTTGTTGGGAATTTTCATTTGGAGATTCAGGCCAAAATAGGGCCACTTCATCACATCACTTCATCACATCTCTTGGTGTTCCGACTTCTATAATTTTTGAACTAAAGATGGTACCAGCATGCGGTTTTTTACAGCAGTAATGCTGAGATTGTGCTCTTTTCAAAACTGTAAAAAAAAACATTTACCAGGGTCGACAAACGACTCATTTAGCTTGATCGCATCACATATGCCAATAGATGTGTTTCACAGTTAAGATTGATTTTCGTGAAACTTGGCATGTTCTAAGTATTTTAAACAACTTGGACCAGGACGATTTAAGCTGATTGTGTTTAGTTTCACGGCAGTAAAAAAAAACAGTCTTTGAATAAGCTCAACTTTTGATTCTGAAAAAAAAAAATCTTTGTTTTTTTATACTTGAAATCACTTATCAACTATGAAAATGGTTTCACAGAAAAACAGTGTTTCTTTGCCTGAAAAGCTACCCAAAATTTGGCCAATGACAGACTTTACGACTATCGAGAAGCTTGGGAGGCAAATATTTAGAGGGAGGCTTTTAAAACAAAAATGGAATCTTAAAGAGAATTATTTTAATTACTTCAATTTTTTTTTTTAATTCAAACCAGATCAAAAAGTCAACAGTATCAATTCTAGATAAGTCCAAGGGGTGACTGAGTGTAATCTAAGTATAAAAAAAAAATTGAGCTGCTGTCAACCAACACGAGTATTTACACAAACATAAGATGTTTTGTAGGTTTCTTCCTTTCCAATACAACATCTTATTTCTCAAGTGATCACGTTATATTCATTTGTGCAGATCATGAGCGACAACGAGGCGACCATCATGCGATTGACGGAGCAGGCCAAAGTGCTCAAGGAGGAGATCCGACGTCTGGAGAGAAACCAGGAGAGGGAGGATGCGATCGCCAACATGGAATACCTCAAGAACGTCGTCATGAAAGTAAGACCGATACCTTCCTCTGTTTCTTGACTTACTCTACGCGTATCAAATGTTGCTTCAAATTAAGAACCCTGTTTACTGGGATTCCGACTCCCCCCCTAAGATCTCGGCCATCGAGTGACGAAACATTTTGAAACTCGGTACATGCATAGAGCAACTCATCATGAACATACCCAAGAAATTTCGTGACTGTAGGTCAAAGGGTTTTGGAATTGTGGCTAATTAATTATTCCTATGTACGAATGGTAATTCTGCTCTGTGTACACGATATATATGGGAAAATTAAGTTTTCACGGCGCATAGGGGGAAAATTAAGTTTTCACGGCGCATAGTGCCGGAAAATGTTTCGCTGCGCGGCAACCCATGGTTCCATTGTTATGTTTTTGGTATCAAAAGATGCGCAAGGCTCGAGGCTCTAAAGTCATAACGCTCGGGTCGCGAAAAAAATTTTTATCATAGCTATCGCGGAAAAAGTTTTAGGGTTAAAACTAAACCCCGAATCAATCCATTTCTGAAAATTACACCAAAAGCAAATGTTGTATATTACACTGTACCTTTAAATTATCCAGTAAGTTTAAGACAAGTTTATCTTCATTTGAAGCAAAAGACGACAAAATGAAATTTCAAATTCTCCTCTCAGTTTCTGGTGCCAGCTCAGTCAGGTGAGAGGCAGCATTTGATCCCCGTGCTGACCACGATGTTGAAACTCAGCGACAAGGAACGACAAGAAATCTTAGATGCCATGGAAGGTGAGTTTCTCTACAAGATGCCCCCGCCCAAAACTTGCCTACATTTGCCACATTTCTTCATCATTGTACAGTTTTAAAAATCTTGTCTTTTCACCCATTTCCAAGCTATTGAATCTTGGCCGAGTTCATCATGTATCTATTTTTATACTTTGGAAAACAAATTGGAAATACATCAACGGAATTTCAGATTTGTTATTATCGTTTCTATTCATAAGATGGATTTTTACTTCTTTTTCTGTTAAATAGGGGAAGAAATAGCAGCTGGAAATGAGACTAAGAAGTGGGGTTCCTACTTGCACCGCTGGTCTGGGGGCATTGTGTGAATGCTGGCACACCACAAACACGGCTGGAGAAGAGGCCACAGATAATTTTGCTTGGGCCATTTACAGTGACCCGGTTTAAACCTACATTAATACCGGCCAAGGAAAAAAGGAGTGCCACGTTGTTCGGGGATTTTTTTTTTTATTTCTGGCCAAAAGGAAGATTTAGAGGACATGTTTTTTAGGTTTCTTTTTACAGGACACTATACACCTGTTTTTTTCTCTGAGAAGTGTTAATCGGAATTCGGAAATATTTCTTCCGCTTCAGGGACTGTTTTTGGTTGATCACAATTCAGGCATTTGATTTCATCCATAACAAAAATCAAGATATCTAGAGAGAATGTCCTTCGGGTTTCATATTCAGCTCATAGAATTTCTCTGTTTCAAATTTTTTTTTTTTTGATTTTTAACTTTCTTCCTCCTCTTACTGGCTATAATGTTGAAAGTCGAATGTTGGTTTCTCAGAAGAAAAAAAAGTCCTGCTTTTTGTGTTTTTTTTGTGGTTGTGCGCAATGTTTTGTTGATTAAGTAATACATGAAAAAGTAGAAATATTGAACATATGTTTATTTTTGTAACAATCCTGTAAAAAATAATGGTAGTATGGAAGCATTCCAGATATCAAAACTTTGCTTTGGCTTAAATTAGATTTAAAAAAATCAATAAGTGGTGGACCAGAATTGAAAGTGTAAATGACGAGACTACATGTAAATACAATTATGAGCAGTAAATCAGACAGTTTAATTTGATTAATTCAGCACCCCTTGGTAATTCTCAAGCCATCTCCTGTTTATCATGAGATACATTCGTCAATAATACTGATTTTATTTTAAAAAAATCAAAAGTTGAACTAAGACATTGACTGGAGCGGGGTTTGAACCTGCGACCTCCGGTTTGCAGTTCTGGTGCTCTACCAACTGAGCTATCCAGCCCTATGTTGGCGGTTCCCCAGTTTGTCAATGTATTTATTCAAGGGGCGCTAGTCAGGAGCCATAAACCTGTATATGCCATGTTTTTTTTTAACTTTGACAATTATTATAATTAACCTAGCCAGTTTCCCCTTGTCTATTTTAAGAAAAAC
>JASAOE010000359.1:0-37415 GCA_029964075.1 Patiria pectinifera
ATGTTGTAGATGAGGGTTTTGTGTGCCAGTTAAACCGAGGTGTCGAGAATGATCCTAAACCATGTCAGCAGCTTATGGCTGATTTGCCCAAAGAGTATGTAGAGGCTGGTAAACCACCATTTTCCTATGTTGGTATTGATGTGTTTGGACCATTTTATGTTAAGTGTGGGAGTTCTGAGATCAAACGCTATGGTTGTTTATTTACATGTTTTGGTACTAGAGAGCCGTCCACATTGAGAAGTTAGATGCCTTAGGTACAGTCGTTCCTGAATGGTCTTAGACATTTTACAGCCCGTCGTGGCCACCCGGGGATAATTTATGCAGATAACGGTACTAAATTTGTTGGTGGTCAAGCCGAGTTGAAAAGCAGCATGAAGGAATTGTCTCAGAAGATTATCAATGCTTATGCTGTTAAACAACAGTATGACGTTTTTATCCACCCAAAGCTTCCCATATGGGCGTAGTTTGGGAACGCTTAATTGGTGTAATCAAGAGAGGTATGGTTGCTGTACCTCCTAGAACATTTAGATTAACTGACGAAATTCTGGAGACTGTACTTTGTGAAGTAGAGGCCATTGTTAATAGACGACCGTTGACCAAGGTAAATGATGATCCCAGTGACCCTGTGGTTATTACACCCAACCACCTGTTGCTCTTGAGAAAAAGTTCCAGTTATCCGCCTGGTAGGTTTAGTCATGAGCATTTGCGTACTCGTTAGAGACATGTTCATTACTTGGTTAATCAATTTTGGCGAAAGTTTTATTTGCCAGAATTGCAGGGACGAACTTAATGGGTGAATCCAGTTAATAACATAGCTGTTGGTGGTCTAGTGTTGGTTTTAGAGGAAATGACCCCTAGGAACCTGTGGCCTCTCGCCCTTGTTAAGGATGTAAACCATGGACGAGATGGTCTGGTTAGGTCTGTAAAATTGAAGACTCGAGCTACCGAACTTGTAGGTTCAATTTCCAAAGTAATTTTATTAGAAGGGGGGGGGGTTCTTAAACTGTCAATTGATTATGCCATGAATTGAATTCACCAATTGATAATACGGGTTATCGGCCGATTATACAGTCGATCAAGTTCAGATTGATTAATGGTTTTATGAATATTGAAAAGTACGTACATAACATTTTTGTGAATTTCATTCAAATTTGGTTTGAATATTCACTAGAGTTGACAGCAACTAGCTGTGCAGTTACTTTCTGAATAAACTTCGTGAGTGACAGGCAAATATACTGCCCCGTATGCCATCTGGCTGAGCGAATCGGCCACCTAAAACGCATGTATTGTTAATGGATGTCTGACATAGTCAGTGTGCCCGAAGTGCAATTGCTGTCGGTTTGAATTCGAAAAGTACGTACATAAAATATTTCCACACAATCAGAAATATTTGGTTTCTACAGCAAGCAGACAAACTAAATTTACATTGGGTACAGTTACTATGTTCAGTACCCGTTTCTTTTAGGAGTTATGGTTTCAGTAAGTCGAGGGTGTATGCATTAGCCTATATACCCATCTGTGTGTGAATACAGCGCGTATTTCAACGCTGATCGTTTGTATGGAGGATGGCCATTTACTTGTTGTAATGTCAATGTAATTTGAGTGAAACGTTCATCGTCTGGTTCTTTATTTGCTTAATTTACAATTCAGATTGACTTAATTTGAATAGAATGTCTTCCACGTGGCCTTAATAATATGTTATTAATCATCGTTGCCTAATTTGCATGGAATGTCAAGTCACATGTAATTGCTCCACCAATAGCATTGCAAAATACGCTTATCACGTGTAGAATGGGCATTTAAGCGTGGGAATTTCCAATACGCTTCAGTCTTCGTCACGTCGCCGAAAGCTGTGAAGACTGTAAGTTTCGTCCTTATTTTCTGAACTTTAATTGGTATTTATGTTATTCGAGACATTTCTCATGGTGATATTATCGTATGTTGTGTATATTTACCTGTGAAGTCTCGCTTATTTGAATTACATTGGTCATTAGGAAGACATTTTCATGTCTCCCTAATGTCACAGCCCCCTTTTAGAGGCACAACTTTATTGTCGCAATTAGGTTATATTTGTTGCTTGTGGTCTAATCAGTAAAAGGACAAGTGAATATTGGGTTAGGGCACATTTAAGTTTGAACAATTTTGTGCACAAGTCTATGTGGATGTCTCCCAAATGTCCAATACAGGGTAATAATAATAATTATTGATAATTATTATACGTGTAATGGTACCATTAAGCAGACACGTTATTGTAATTTCTTCGCACAATGGGAGACATCGGTCATTAGGGAGACATCTTCATGTCTCCCTAATGTCACAGCCCCCATTGGAGGCAAAATGTTAGTGTTGCAATTAGATTATATTTGTTGCTCGTGGGTTAATTAGTAAACATACCGAAATTTCGTGGAAAAAGGACAACGGAATATTGGGTTAGGACACATTTAAGTTAGAAAATTTTTTGTGCACAAGCCTATGGGATGTATCCCAAATGTCCAATCCAGGGTAAAGTAAGATCCGTGCATGGCGCAACTCGTTTAGCGGCCTTAGGCTTGTTGTTGACCTTGACTTGTCACTGACATCAAGTTTAGAATTTTTTCTTCCGTTATAAATTAACATTTCAATAAATACTGAGCATATTTTCTGAGAAACAAAACTTTCAAAAGGCCATGGTTTTGGGGGGTGCATGCATTTCACTGCTCTGTTATAGCGTCTAAGTACGAATTCGGATTAACTTTGCCTATCAACGGGCTCCACGCTTCATTTTCGCAATCACACGGCTGTATACCAAATGTACAAAGACGTTGGCTGCACACTATCTACGGCTGTATAAATGCACGTGTGGCGTGCTTATAATGCTGCACATTGGCCCAAAATGTGTCCACAGAACCGATGAATCACTCTCTATCTTCAACTTGTTATGAATTATAGCAGCGAAAAAAACAACAGGATTAATCTATGTGTAGATAAAGTGTTGGGGGAAACGGGGGGGGGGCAAAGAAACAACTTGGTGGGGGAATCCCCCCCCCCCCATTTCCCACCCCACCCCCGGCAGCGCCGCCACTGCATGCACGGTTTCATTAGATTCCATAAGGCCCAATGAGAGAAAAAAAAACTTTTCAAGTACATGTTTTTGCTTTCTGTATGTAGGTTAATACCGTTGAACGACCTTTAAATGATTTCAAACTAACCACCAACCAAGTTTCTTTATCTCCTTTACTTTGGAGTCAATTCCATGTACATAAGTGAAATGCATCACAGTTGTTTGGTTAATGTGTTTGTCTCTCCAGCCACGGACACGATAGTACAATCTACCGTCTGGGTAGTTGACAGGATCGAGTGTCTTCATTTTCAACCCCCCGGTGACATTTTTATCTAGCTCTCTATTGATAAGGCGGTTAAAAACATGTTGATCTATACTATTATCTGTTGTATCTAAAAATTTCACCCATTCCCTTACCAGACTAATTGTGTTATTTGTTGGGTGATAATAGGCAAAACCGTCACAAAATACATGTTTTCTCGGAGGATCAACCTCGTCGTGCGCGGCAATATCGAAGTCCCCCTCAAAATCGTTGAACGGATCTTTACGCCAAAAGGTATCTGTGTCGGTAAAGAGCACATCATAACCCTTCTCAAGTAAATCCAGTATATACCGTGCACGTCGTTTAACGAAATTGTTGTATGGCCTTGTGTTCAACTTCAGTTTCTTAGAGGTAGTCAGTCCAGCACTGGTTTTCTGCACAATCAACCCCTGGTAGAATGTCGTCAGGTTTGTCATATATTCATAAGACTGCTTGTCTTCGGTGATAACGGTTACGTTGGGGAAAGAAGGGGTTCTAATTCGCTGGATGCTTGCCAGCATGTTTTCAGCTATTTTTAAGTAGGCCGCGTTCGTTGTAGTAAGGACCATTCGTGTTTCCTTTTTGACAACGGCTGGTTTGCTTGTCAAAATCTTTTCCAAAGCGCCGGGGTTACACATCGGTTTGAAAGTTGGACGGGGTTCCGTACATGCACAGCGGAAATATGACGTGTCCTTTCTCGTCAAATTGAAGATTCCGTTTAACTGAAAGACTGTAAATGTTATAAAATAAAAAAAAACAGTTTATGACCAAATCACATTGTGCAACACACTTAAATGCACCTCTGTACGTTTGGAAAGTTCGATCTTTTTGTACAAACTTGGGTTGATCCCACCAACGTTTATTATCAAAGAAGTCTCATTGATTGTGTTAAAGATAATCTGTAGTCTTTTGAAATAATTCAATCAGGGGTTAAATTACCACAATTCTTGCTGTTAAACCTTTGTGAAGAATGCCAGTGTCGTGAAAAAGTAGGAAATTCAAAAACGGTGGCGTCCGGAAATTGGGCACAAAATCGGCTTAGTGTTCCCTAACGTGGCGCACTTGAACAAATCTTTGAAAATTTCTCGGAGAATCTCTTTAAAGTTGAAACATTTTGATAAAACCATTATCATTTTTACTCACATACCCAGCTACAAATTTGTCAGATTTTTTTTCCGATTTTTTGGGGCGCATTTTTAAAATGTTCACTGTGCACTTGGAAATAAAATCGGAAAATCACGCCAAAATAAATCTGTTTACTTTGTAATAGGTATAGGTAAACTCAAGATTTATGAAGGGGAATGTTCAGAGCCTGATGAAATTTCACTTTTCAGGTAAAACTTCTGCTCTAGCAAGGCGCAAGAGGCAAACAATCAAAGTGCGCCACGTTACATGTATTTTCAGTTCATTAAATTAGAGAAAAGCTGTAAAAAAAAAAAAAAGGAAATATTTACCTTGTGAGGTTTTAACAGTACCTCAAAATTTATTTCCAGTGTATATTAAATGTGACTCTTGACTCAGACTCGGACTCGACCGTTGTGGCTCGTGACTCGGACTCGTCCTGTGTGACTCAGAACTTGGACTCGGACTCGATGTTTGGTGACTCGAATAAAAGTCTGTAAATTGTAATTTTGACTAGTATGCTGCACGTGAGTTTGTGAATCCCCTGAAATTTCTATGAGACCATCACATGCCCCGTTAGCAGCCGGAGGACATTATTCGGGATATTCTGGCACGCCCGCGGCTAGGGACCCCGTGCCCGGTGGCAAAACCCGCCCTGCCGCTATTTCTGAAACTACCAAGCCCTCATCCAAGAACCAAACCCACCCTCATCTACCTTCAGAAAATATGTCCACCCGAGTCATCCCGACAATCCATCGATGTCATTTCCAGAAATTTCACGAAAGTTGCGATGTGATGAACGCTTCTTAAGTTCCTTTACAACGGCTTAAAACACGTCGCAAGTTAAGACGTGTCTAGTGGTCGTCGCAAAATAGGAAGAGTCCGTTTTTAGCCAGTTTCGTGCCATAAACATTACATAAACGAGATTTTAAGACCGAGGCAATGTGTGTAAAGTTGTAAATAGAAAATTCATTGAATAATTATGAATTAGCCTGGAATTTTGCAGTTGAAATTTCAAAGTAGCTACACAGTCCACTGAGAGCTCGTTTTCTTATAAAATTGCATCGCACGGCCGCCATTTTGGCCTACGTTTTAACAAATTTCGAGTAGAGATTCGACGACTCTTTGTTGAATACCAAACGACTATCTACTGTACTCTGACTTAATACATAAAACAGTCACCGAGTTGTGCTATAAAAACACATACGCGTCGCACTTACGACTTGTTTTGTGAAATGGATCGCAGGACGCGTCGCAGCGCTGCGATGCATCGTAAGTTACGATGAGTTTCGAGAAATCGGGTGTAGAAACCCAACAGTCACCAGATCAGGCAGAAAAGTTAAACATTCCCAAAGGCTTGATATGTAAACCAAAAGTAAAATCGAAAGTGAAATCAAAGAAAACCAACAAACCGAATCAATATACCACAATTACAGGTATCAAAACAAAAGATAGGTGAACTCCAGAAGAATAGAAGGGGAAAAAACGTTTGGACTCTTTATTTGGAAAAACATGTAATTCTGGAGAAGTTGACAATTAATCTTAACTCATTAACATTGATTGAACTGTTTGAACTTTAATCAAAATCTTTAAATGTTTGTATATGTATAAATCTTTAAAGAGGAAGGGATGTCACATGCACACGACACTAATGTGAATAGCGCCCTCTAGAATATCACCACCCATTTATGTGAGCAAGAAAAGATGGCCGCCAGCATGACATGTCTGCACTTTCCTAAACAACTCGAGTACACGCAAGTACTCAGCCCGTATTCGAAGCCCCAACCCAGCCTTGAAATATGACAAGTAAATATTTGAAATCTGAAGCATTTACTCCGTTTTCATTCATATTAAACGAAGTAAACGCTACGGTAGCTAAGGCTAAAAGGTTGAAGGTATTTTTTTCAGATTTTAGGAAATGGTTTTTAGTAAAAGCGTTTTCTTTATTTTCTCTATCAATACCGATGCAAGTAAATGCTTAAAAACTGGTTGTAAAAGCAAATGCAATGCTTTATTCATACATGCATTTATTCGTACAAACATGGTATCATTTGTACTTTATGAACTTTGTTAACGTTCATTTTTCGCGATTAACATTAAGCAATGCAGTAATTTTTTGCGCAGAATTATTTGCTTTATAATTTCAAGTTACCAAACCCCAACCAAGCCTTGAAAATGACAAGTGCATATTTGGAATCTGAAGCAATTACTCCGTTTTATTTAGACGAAACGAAGTAAACGATTATAAAATTATGTATTTATTTCTGCTTAATGAAACCAAGGATTCCTCAACAGTGTATGCCCCAGGCACTGTAGCTCGCAAGCGTGAAGAAACGTGTAGAGAGATGACAAAAATAAAAGGAAATTACAGTTTTAGAGGTGGGAGGAAAAGTCCAGAAGAATAGTCTGGGGAAAACCCACGGAATCAGGTGGGGACTGAAAACCCAATCCACATGTAGACCATGGTAACGATGCACAGCGCATTGTGCGCGTAAACTGCATTGCGTTCGTCACGTTTGGTGCACGTCACCATCCAGATGAGGCCGCACGTATGCACGCGCTGCCGATCTGGTCTTTTTATTCTATATCAGATGATTGCGGCCTAGTCTAGTTCCCGCCTTCCCAATGCTACTAACATTTAAAGTCATAGCACTGAGGATTCGTGAATCGGGAGCCAGTCAAGTCCATGCTTCGTGTGTTGCGTTGCCGCTTCACGGTTACCATTTCGGGGTTTTTCCCATGCATAATCCTTGTCACAGTGACATGTATTGGCCGTTGCCTAGGGAAATCTCGGGATTTTTACAGAAAGTATATTTTGAGTGATCACAAAGCAATTCCACGATCGTACATGTGGCAAGACTTTCTTAGCTTTATGGTTGTTTGAATGATTGAATATATTATCATTTGGATTGGATTGGATTGGATTGGATTGGATTGGATTGGATTGAATTGGATTGGATTGGAATGAATTGGATTCCATTCCGTCCCGTCCGTCCCGTCCCATGCCATGCCATTCCATTTCTTACTTATTTATTTTATTTATTTATCTATCAATTTTTTGTACTTTGTGGTATTGTACTCGGGCTCGGCCCAGTGCTTGGCCTTGAATGGACATGTACTGGGTGCTTTGGACTCGGACTCGTCACAGTGTACTTAGACTCAGCCCCTAATGTACTCTGTATTCGGATTTGAGGACTCGACTCAAACACTGATTATGACTCAATCAGAGTCATAATGAGCATGGAAATGGTTACCCTATTTGACCCGGTGTTGGGTCAGATAATTTGAACCGTCCGCGAGGCAAAATTGATCCATTCGCCGGGTCACCTGTAATTTTAACCTTATGCCGGTCAAAACTGACTGTTTTCCGGGTCACCTAAGGTTTATTGGTCAAACGTGACACCGACAATGCACAACAAACTATACTGTGTAATGTACACATAGTCAATAATTAAGTTGATTTTTGTTGTGTGTATGTAATACTTAATTGAAATAACAGTCATTATTAAATATCAAAGCAAACTATAGCTTGTTTAAAAGAAATTAACGCGTTATTGTAAAACGTTTTATATTTCTTTGGACAAAATGGTACTAGGAATTTGTGTTGTGTGATTCTGCACCCAGAACGGGTTGTTTAATGGATATGAATTTTAACATACACTAATATATCATGACAACTCCCCCGGGTCCGCTGTGCGAATTTGCATTTTTTTTTTCATATAAATTTAAGAATTTATATATACCAGGGATCAACTGTACATTGACTTTTTTTGTCTTTCTACCCTTTCTTAAACAACGTATCGTGAGACGGTAAATTCAAGATGTATCAACGACATTGATTTAAAAAAAAAAAAAAATATGAACTCATGCACGATCCTATATTTTATCAAAATCTATCGTAGTCGCCCTAGGTGTTTACTTACCAGTATAAAGAAGGCAAATAGAACTGGTAAAGCACCAAGCAACCACAAGTTTGCCTCGAGCTTTCGCCATGATGACTTCGTTTATCAAACTATTGGGGGAAAATGGATTAAAAAAAGAATAAACATCCCATGCTCGGCTATAATATGGACATTTGACACCTTGTGCAGACTTTTTTACTGACGGATTTTCATTATATGTTTTAACCACAGTCGAACTGTACAGATTTTGCCCTGCATCATTTTTGTTGCCCTCTAACCCGACCTTGCTCGTGGAATAAGTAAATAAACAAAAATAGTCTCTATACTGATTATTGCAGAGTATTGCCCTACGGGCCTACAATCATCTTTGTACCTGACTCGCTGACTTACTCGCTGTCAGTGAGTGTGTGATTTTGGAATTAAATTGCTTATAAGTCTCACCTTAGCCAAAACATTTGACTAAGATGACTACAACTACCGCTTATAGACCATATCGGTCTCGGACCAGCTTTACTATATATAGGCTTGCCTAGACTAATTAACACCTACGATTCTTCTCAGGCATGACATTTCAAAGACATTCAGGCTGTTTTCATCTTACTTTAGGAGGGTCCACATGCCAGCTCCGTCTGTAAGCATCAAACTTTGAGTGACTAATAGGACTTTTGTTTCTTGTCTCATATACTTTAGTACGGAAGCAATAAAGGACCATAAAACAAACTAAAAAAAAAAAAAATAAGTCATAATTATGACTCATTTTTAAGTAATAGTTATGACTAATATCTTATAATAATGACTTAGTATTAAGTCATAATTGTGACTTATATCTTATAATTACGACTCAGTATTAAGTCGTAATTACGTCTTAGGATATCTCATAATTATGACTTAATACTAAGTCATTATTATAACACATAAGTCATAAATATGACCTAATAATAAGTCATAATTATGAGATATAAGTCATAATTATGATTTTTTTTTCTATTTTGCCCCTTTAACGCTTCCGTACTTTAGTCCTACTTTTCGTATGCTGTTAAGTTGCTGGAAAACAAGTCGAGTTGCTGGAATGACAGTGCGCATGCGCACTACAATGCATTGCAGACGATAACGGTTTTCAGCGCTAGCAGACGACGCACTGCGGTATCGTCTTATGAAGTTCGACGAACGAAAAATGCCACTTTTATCGAAGACGAGAACAATCAAGACTAGAGTTTGAGGGAACAAACACACGGTGTTGGGCCAAAGGTTTGTCTTTTTTCGCATTATTGAATGTTGATTGCTGTTGATTGTTGATGTTGATTGTTGATGTTGATTGTTGGTTGTTTATGTTTATGTTGATTGTTGATTGTTGATGTTGATCGTTGATTGAATTTGACGGTGGTTGTTCATGTTGATGTTGATTTTTGATGTTTATCGTTGATGTTGATTGTTGATTGTTGATGTTAATTGGTGATGTTGATGTTGATTAACGATTAATGATGTTGATTGTTGATGCCTGTTGATGTTGATTGTTGATGTTGATGCTTCTTTTTGTTGTTGATTGCTGATGTTGATTGTTGATGTTGATTACTGATGTTGGTGATTGATGTTGATTGTTTTGATTGTTCATATTAATTGTTGATGTTGATTGTTGATTGTTGATGTTGATTGTTGAAAGTTGATTATTGATGTTGATTAATGAATATTGATGTTGATGATTGTTGATGTTGATTGTTGATGTTGATGTTGATTGTTGATGTTGATTGTTGATTGTTGATGTTGATGTTAATGTTTATTGTTGATTGTTGATGTTGATGTTGAGGGTTGAGGGTTGAAAAATAGCGCGTATAGTAATTATACAGAGGATAGTTCAAAAGAGTCAGGTGAGGATCTGCACGCGTTTCTGCTGCTGTACTGTAAACTTATCAAGTACAATCGTAACAAAAACCCATTAAATAGCTCATATCTCTAAAAGTAAAGGTCGCACACCATTGGCGCAATACAAAATATTGCTTGCCATACCCTCTTTACCCAAATGCGGATGTTTGTAGAAAAAAGTGCCCCATTTAAAAAAAGCGCCCAATTTTTGAGTATCATATGACGTCATCATAAGTCAAACGTGTACAAAACACTGGTAAACACTTAAAATACATTGGTCCATCAAACAGCCGTTACATGTAGCTCAATAGCCGTTACATGTAGCTCAATAGTTAACATATAACAGTCTTAAAAACAGACACTGACGAAGCGAGCACGGGGATTTCCTTTTGTACGCAATCTGCTGTACACACAATGTACGTGGCATTAAATGAGCATTTCAAGGTGTAGGCGTGTTCAACTTCAAATTTCAAGGGGCTGAAGGGCATCTCCAGGTTTAATTATTGAAACGAAACTTTGGGAAGATTTAGACCTATTACTAAAGTGCCATTTAAAGCACAAAACTTGATTATATCTTTGACGGTTGATTTTTTAGCAATGTTCAAAGGAAAAGAGGTCTTTTCCTTCTAACTTTCAGTCTGATGAAGTAATCAATTTTTTTCGCGCACAGGCCTTGTCTGCATTATGGTAAACATGTATATTAACTTTGAAGCGATTACCGCAAAGTTCGCCACAGACATCAACTGAAAATGCGTTTTGGACATTTTTTAACCTGCCGCTAGAGGGCGCTCGAACTCGTCATGGCGTCACCAATTATTTTGTTGGAAAGGTCAACCCATCGATTTTCGCAAAATTCAAGTTGCGGTCTCTCACGGTTGATTTTATATTGAATTTCAAAGATTAAATTTATTATTTTTTGAAGTGACGTCACGTGACCCATGATAACGTCATAATGACGTAATTGCAAAAAATATCTTCAGTGGGTTGTGTTTTCATGTATTGACAATTGAAGTGTTCATATCACTTTTCATGTTGACAAACAGTTCAGGAGAAGAATTTTGCTGAGAAGACCTAAAAAAACAACTAGAGTTTGAGGACAAACACAGGGTTTTGGGCTAGAGGTTTGGCTTTTTCGCATTGTTGATTATTGTTGTTGATTGTTGATGTTGGTTGTTGATGTTGATGTTGATTGTTGATTGTTGATGTTTATCTTGATTGTTGATTATAGTTGCTGGTAGTTGTTCATGTTGATGTCGACTGTTGATTTTTGATAATTGATTGTTGATATTGATTAACAATTATTGATGTAGATTGTTGATGATTGTTGCTGTCGATTGTTGATCGTTGATATTGATTAACAATTATTGATGTTGATTGTTGATGATTGTTGATGTTGATTGTTGATTGTTGATGTTGATGTTTTTTGTTAATGATTGTCGATGTTAATTGTTGATTGTTGATGGTGATTGTTGATGTTGATTGCTGATGTTGATTGTTGATTTTGCTGTTGATTGTTGATGTTAATATTGATTGTTGATGTCGATGTTGATTGTTGATGTTGATTGTTGATGTTGATTGCGATTGTTTATGTTGATTGTTGATGTTGCTGTTGATTGTTGATGTTAATGTTGATTGTTGATTGTTTATTGTTGATGTTGATTGTTGATGTTAATGTTAATGTTGATTGTCGATTTTTGATGTTGATTGTTGATGTTGATGTTGAGGGTTGAGGGTTGAAAAATAGCGCGTGGAGTAATTATACAGAGGATAGTTAAAAAGAGTCAGGTGAGGATCTGCACGCGCGTATGCTACTGTACTGTAAACTTATCTAGTACAATGTTACAAAAACCCATTAAATAGCTCATATCTCTAAAAGTAAAGGTCGCACACTATTGACGCAATAAAAGATATTGCTCGCCATACTCTCTTTACCCCAATGCGCATGTTTTAAGGGAAAAAAGCGCCCGATTAAAAAAAGCGCCCAATTGGGCCCTTTTGCCAGCCCAATTTTTCAGTATCATATGACGGGAAGTTCCCTTTTACGCAATCGCAGCACACTATTTTTCGGGATTTTCCCTTTGTACTCAATTATCCCCATTTGCTGTAAACACAATGTACGTGGCATTGAATGAGCGTTTCAATGCGAAGGCGTGTTCAACTTCAAAGTTCAAGGGGGCTGCAGGGCATCTTCTAGTAAATTTATTGTAACGAAACCTTGGGAAGTTTTAGACCTATTATTAAAGTGCCATTTAAAGCACAAAACTGGATTATATCTCTGACGGTTGATTTTTAAGCAATTTTAAAAGGAAAAGAGGTCTTTTCATTGTAACTTCCGGTCTGATGACGTAATCTTGTTTTTCGCGCACAGGTCTTGTGTGCATTAAGGTCATTATGTATATTAATTTTGAAGCGATTACCGCAAATTTCGCCACAGACATCAACTGAAAATTTGACATTTTTTTTAACCTGCCACTAGAGGGCGCTCGAACACTTGATTGCGTCAGCGATCATTTTTTTTGGAAAGATCAACCCACCCACAGGCTAACATCGTTGAAAGCAAGTTCATATCTTTTTCCACTTTTAATTATTAGGCACTTCCGGTTTCGACCGGAAGGAAGGGTCATGTGATTTTACGCGCACAAGATAAATTGAAGAGCATGTATAATCATGTCGATTACCGCAAAATTCAAGTTCCGGTCTCTCATGGTTGATTTTATTTTGAATTTCAAAGATTAAATGTATTTTTTTGGAAGTGACGTCACGTGACCCATGATGACGTCATAATGTCGTAATTGCAAAAAAGCACATCTTCAGTGGGTTGTGCATTCATGTATTGACAATTGAAGTTCATATGTGTTTTCATTTTGACAAACGGTTCTGGAAACGAATGTGTTTGGAGAAATAAACAAAAATAGTAAATTCTTACAATAGGTGTTGGGCTCAGGCCCAAGGCCCAACACCTAAAAATAGTAAATTCTTACAATAACAATAGGTGTAGAGTGGAATTTTAGGGAACTTTTCTTACGGTTTAGAAATGGAATCCACCAATTTACCTCTTCAAATATTTTTTTATTTCAAAACCATTTTTGATTGGAAATAATCCAAAGTTAAACACTCCTCTATAACACAGAAATATTTTCATATACGTCTTATTCGAATGCACATGCAATTTTAAGAGAAAAACGTACTTTCAAATCATTAGGTGTTGGGCTTTGAGCCCAACACCTATTGTTACTGTAAGAATTTACTATTTTTGTTCTCCTCAGCAAATTCTCAGCCAATTCCTCTCCAGAACTGTTTGGAAAAATGGAAACATTTATGAACTTCATTTGTCAATACATGAATGCCCAATCCACCGCAGATGTGGTTTTTTTTTGCAATTACGTCATCTATTAACTATTGAAAGTTTAATAAATTTAATCTTTGAAATTTCATATAAAATCAACCGTGAGAAACCGGAACCTGAAATTGCGGGAATCGACATGATTATACATGATCTGCATTTTATTTTGTGCGCGTAAAATCACTTGAACCTTCCTTCCGGTCGAAACCGGAAGTGCCTAATAATTTAAAAGTGGAAAAAGATATGAACTTGCTTTTAACGATTTAAGTGTCTGCCTGGATTGACCTTTCAAAAAAAATAATGGGTGACGCCATGAAGTGATGGAGCGCCCTCTAGCGGCAGGTTAAAAAAACGGCAAAAACGCATTTTCACTTGATGTCTGTGGCGAAGTTTGCGGTAATCGCTTCAAAATTAATGTACATGATGATCATAATGCAGACAACACCTGTGCGCGAAACAAAAATGATTACGTCATCAGACCGGAAGTTACAATAAAAAGACCTTTAAACCTTAAAAATAGCTAGAAAATATACCGTGATAGATATAATCAAGATTTGGCTATACATGGCACAGTTAAAATAGCTCTTAAATTTTCTGGTAATGACGTCACAATGACGTCGTCGAGTATCATATAACAAGCAATCAAAGATTTCTAGATTTAATCTTTGAAAATCAATATAAAATCAAGTACTACAAATTTGATTTTGTTTTTATGGCAATCGATACAATATTGCAGGGTCTTCATTTTTGGTATTAAGTGCAAAATCACGTGACCCTTCCTTCCGGTCGAAACCGGAAGTGTCTTATTATATGAAATTGGTAGAAGATGCGAACTTGCTTTCAACGATGTGAGTGTCTGCCTAGACAGTACTGTACAAAAAATTTACAGGTGACGTCATCAAATGTTAGAGCGCCCTCTGGCGGCATGTTGAAGAAGTCAAACATGGATTTAAACATGCATATTTTGATTTGATGTGTGTGGCAAAGTTTTCGGTAATCCATGGCTCAACACCGTGTGGTTGTTCCTACAACCTCTAGTTGTTTTTTTTTCGTTGTCCTAGAACCGTTGGACTCGCTATTTGAAAAATATTCGATTCTACATATCGAATACTCGTTTGCATGGGCGAATACTTACTTGTATTGTGCTTTTAGTTTATAGTATAGTGCGATTCTTCAGTCGGTATCGATACACATATTTCGGCAGCGCCGAGGTTTTTTTAGAATGATGGCTTTTATGGCTTTTGTATTTGAGTACAGTACACACAACGGAATGAACAGGAATGTACAGACTGTCCTATTTGTCAAACCACGTGGACAACATTTCTAGTACCACTTGTTCATACCATTGCAATGACAGCAGTTAATATTTTAAAATATCCAAAATTTTAAACCAATAGGCTTGTTTTATGAATGATAAACAAAGAGGCTTGTTTTATGTTTACAAGCTCGTATTCACAATTTTGTTAACGGGGTGTTTTGTGTTCAGATCATGCCTAGCAAGTTGTAAATTTTGCATAACAACTGACCCCAATTTTTACCTTGTAAAATATCTTAAAAAGCAGGGGGTGTAGGTACCAATTTAGAACTTATGAAACTGTCGAGGGACAAAGGGGACAAGCTTATTTTGAACAAAGACTGACTCAATAAGTAATCAAGGGGGAGTTTCAAAATGTCTTTATGTGTAAGCCAAATTAGTCAGGCATTTAATAACCATTCACTTATAAAATTCTCAGAATTTTTAGTAAGGTGGATTCAGGATTTTTTTTTGCAATTGATAATCTGAACTGCAATAATAAGTTACAGAAGCTGTAAAAAAGGGATTCAATTAAAATCAAGCTTATTGTAAAACTGGAGTGGGTTCACCATTCACATAAATAATTACAAATCTAAAAATTAATGTGGCCTGACGTTGCGAACTTAGCAAGTTCTTCTTCAGAGGCTAAAACAGAAATGACAGAGGTACATACATTAACATGGGGGTGCACACAAACATGAAGGGCTGAAAGAAGAAACACAAAAAAGGAAGAAACACAAAAGGAGGATTAGGTGGGAAAGGTGTGGAAAGATGCAGGGGAGGGTGGATGAGAGAA
The DNA here is from genome assembly GCA_029964075.1 of Patiria pectinifera. Classification (NCBI taxonomy): domain Eukaryota; kingdom Metazoa; phylum Echinodermata; class Asteroidea; order Valvatida; family Asterinidae; genus Patiria; species Patiria pectinifera. The sequence goes on from JASAOE010000359.1 coordinate 15,659, forward strand.
CAAAGGAACAAAGGGAGATGGCAAACCACAAGGGGTCTGGTGTAAACAGGGGAGGGACCAGAAAGGGGAAGGATCAAAGGTCACAGGGAGTGGGAACGGACAAAAGAGTGTGAGAGTGATGATGATGGGGGGGGGAACAGTATGGGGGTGGAAAGGGATGAAAGATGTGGGAAGATGGGTAAACACAAACAAGGAAGACCAGGTGGATTATCTGTAACAGAAGACAATGGAGGAAGAAAAGGATTAATCATTCCCAAGTTGGATGTTGAGACCATGTGGTTGAATAGTTCAAAGACGATTCATCCACACTTTCTCTCTGCTGAGGCGAACTGAGTCCTTGCGATGGCCAAGAGATTCACTGCCCTGCAAAATCATATCAGAAATGGAGTGGTTAGGCACGTTGAAGTGATGACCAACAGGGGTGTCTAGTTTCTTGGTGTTGACCGTTGACCGGTGGGCATAGAAACGCTTCTTGAGCGTATTCTTAGTCTCACCTACATACTGCACTCTACAGACCCTGCAAGAAATGAGATATATGACATTAGAGGTGTTACAAGTGGTGTTACCAATGGTTCTGTGGGTAGTGACAGAAGAGTGGCCAGAAAAGGAGTCAGACTCCTGGATATGAATCTGGCAGACAACACATCTGGAACTGCACTTGAAAGTACCATGCTGGGTGGGAGGGGATGCATCTAAGGATGGGACTTCAGCTCGAACAATCAGGTCCCGCAGATTTCGAGGCCGCCTGTAAGCCAATGTGGGGCTGTTGGGGATGGCGCGGGCTAGGCGATCTGAAGTATGGAGGATATGATGATTGTCATTAGTGATTTTGCGAAGGGAGGAGATTGGGGTGAAACGTGGTAACCAAGGGAATCATGGGTTTGGCCATGGCATCAGGGCCTTTCCGTGAGAGCTAGATTTCTGGGGATAGCTTTAGCTCTATCTGGCAATGGCACGATGAACTTGGCGAGAGCTGTGCCCCCTGACCACCAAGTTGTTCCTCAGTATCTGTGTATGGCGGGAGAAATCGGAATCATTAGAACAAATTCTTCTGAGTCTGAGTGCCTGGCTAAACGCTATGCCAGTTTTGCAGTGCCTGGGGTGACAGCTGGAGGAGTGGGGGTACTGGTGGGTGTCTGTGGGTTTGGAATACAGGTCAGTGGTTAGTGAGTTGCCTTGCTTGCGGACGGCGACATCCAGAAAGTGGGTTTGGTGAGCCGAGAACTCCGACGTGAATTTGATGGTTCTGTGGAAGGAATTGATGTGGTTAGTGAAGGTCAAGAGACTGTCCTCATCACTGGTCCAGATGAAAAACATCATCAATATATCTCCACCAGATCCAAGGGCGACATGGGGCCGAGGCAAGCATGCGTTCTTCGAGGTCACCCATGAAGAGGCAAGCCATGGAAGGGGCCATGCGAGTGCCCATTTCAGTGCCGTGTACCTGTAGATAGTGTTCACCAAGGAAGGAAAAATTGTTCTTCGTTAGTATAAGTCTCATGAGGGTGCCAACATCACTGATGGGAGGAGTCGTGTGTCCTGCCTTGGCCAGAGCCAAGGAGCAAGCACGAACACCCTCCTCATGTGGGATGTTGGTGTACAGAGATGAGACGTCGAAAGTCCCAAATGATGGCTGTGCTGGGAATCTGGTCCTTGATTCCTTCAAGCTTGCGTAGGAAGTCTGGGGTGTCGTGAATGTATGACGAAATCTGTGGGACAAGGGGTTTGAGAAAACTGTCAATGAACAGTTTAATAATAACAAATAATTACAAGTATTTGTACATCGTACTTAAATGTTACTTTAAAACATATCTGAACTGTGATTTAAATTCTTGACCAAATAATTTCCAACTTTTTCAAAATTTAAATTCTAAGTATAACTGGATGTCTTTTTTGCGAACAAAGTATGCATGTCATGTGCATTGACCGGTAATACCGGAACCGGATATCCTATCGAAAGAAAACAAGGGTATCCGTGTACCCGTTAAAGAAGCCCAACCCCAACATTTAGGCCTGGAAGATATCTGAAGGATAATAGCTGTACGATGGAAACTACAACTTTTGCGAGCATCATCAAGTTGTTTGTAAAGTTGGTTTGGGTATGGTACCCAATTCAAAAATCCAGACATTAGCTTCTAACATCAGTGTTCAGGTCCTCGGGTACCCCATTCCGATACACACCCCAACGTGCACGTCTCGCAGCGACTCTTCACGAATGAAAAGACGATGCAAAATAATTGTCAGTAGGCTCTAAGTAGTGACATGATCATAATTGGAACCATGATAGTACCATCCAAGCCGGCTATATGTTGGGCTGATTTCCAATACACGAGATCCTTCAAAATTGCCACTGAATTAGCCGCTGCTGGCACTGACAGCTAACACGGGTATCGTAGCTAGAAACAAAAATACTGCAAGTGAAACTTGCGCGATCCCCGGCATGCTGGCAGTGTTTATACAGTTAGTTAGTACGTATACTTGTCAGTGTCCCTTACCAAAATGGCAGATTTCTTATTGTTTTAGCAATAGTGACCTTGACCTTTGACCTGCCGGCCCCATGGCTTGATAAGACTACCAAGAGCAACACACAAACCAAATTTGAAGTTCCTAAAAGTATTTCTCAAGTTATCGCACCGACAACATTTGTATTGTTTTAGCATTTAGTGACCTTTACTTTTGACCTTTCGTCCCCAAAAGCAATAGGCTTCTTAAGACTATCAAGAAAACCCAGTCACACATTCACGGTTTGGGGCTATAAGAATGGTTTACCAACAATCAGTCGATCACGCTGAACCGTCGAGATTCGTGGAGAAATCGACTTCCTAAGCATGCACTGCGGTTTCAGGACGAGTAGCCACCCTTACAAAAAAATCAATGGTATACCAATGAAAATTACCATTCACTTTACCATTGATTGAGACAATGGTTTACCAATGGTAATTACCATTGAACTGACCATTGATTACCATTGCAATGGTGTTTTAGAACGCTACCATTGGAATACCATTGAGTTTACCATTTGTACCACTGATAATACTATTGGATTCACTGAATGGTATACCATTGATTAAACCGTTGGTTCCACTGAATGGCATACCATTTAATGGAACTTAAGGTTCCACTGAATGGTATACCCTGGAGCATACCATTCGTTCAATTCAATGGTATACCATTGATTAGACCAACGGTTCCACCCAATGGTATACCATGGATCATACCATTGGTTCAGCTCAATGGTATACCATTGATTGGACCAATGGTTCCACTGAATGGTATACCATGGATTAAACCATTGGTACCACTCAATGGTACAAATGGTTCAATGCAATGGTACACCATTGATGACATCAATGGTTCCTTTCGGTGTATACCATGGATCATGTACCAATGGTACAGTTAAATGGTTTTGATAACACCGATGGTGTCACGCGACATGGTATACAATATACCATTATCATACCATTGGTTCAACTGAATGGTATACCGGGGATAATACCAACGGTTGCAATCGATGGATTATACATTCAGACACATGCGTTAAATTCCTCCTATAACAACCATGCATTAATTTAAAAAAAAAAATTAAAGAAACACATTTGAGTTATTTGAATTGAATGTACATGTGAATGCTAATGTATTCATCTCCTGTAATTTTTTTAAACAATTGATGATAAGCTCTTTAAAAGTTTAAAAAAATTCATCAATATATATTTTTTGACTAGAGAATTATTCATAAACACAAGTGCTTGTATCTTTCCTGAAAATATTTAAAAATTTAAAATGAAAAGTTCAGGACCTTACTGTTGATTCGGACTATCGGACTTTACTGTTGATTTGGACTATCGGACCTTATAGTCTTTTTCGGACTATCGAACCTTTTAGTAAAGCCGGAATAATAAACCTACGGACTATTGAGTCTTATTTTCGTTTTGGACTATTGAACCTTCGGACTGATTAACCTTATTCTAAATTCGGACTATCGAACCTTCGGATAAATGAACCTTCGGACTAATGAACCTTCAGATTAATGAACCTTCGGACTAAGACTGTACGTCCTAAGGTTTCTCTACGAATACACCGTGGTTTGTCAGGAATATGGACGGATTGTCGAATGACGTTCACGCCACGGTTGTCTGCGATTGGGCCAGGGATGACCAAGGTTCTCCTACGGATGACAAATGTTCGACGGATGACCAATGTTCGAATATGCTGTTCATAGTACTCAGACATCTCCTCTGAATGCTCATCTATTGATATGAAATCATTTAAAAGGAAATAAAACGTAAACACGGCCCGTATTCTTCTCAGTGTTGTGTATAAGTAAGAATTGAGGCTTTGCATGGTGGAGATACTAAATAATGAAAGGTTTGCGAAAACACCACGTGCGAATAATTTCTCAACTAAGAGAATGGTTCTGAAAAGAACCAGAGGTATAAACTCAACGTTCCGGTCAGTATGCTCTGACCATCTTCAGAAAGTGCCTAAACTCCAAGAAAGTGAATACTTAAGTAGCAAAGGCGAAATCAATGAAGTGTGAAGTTGCATCCTGTGAGGATGCCAAGTAGACAGGATCCTAGAGTTTAGGCACTCTCCTGAAGACGGTCAGAGCATACTGACCGGAACGTCGAGTTTATACCTCTGGTTCTTTTCAGAACCATTCTCTTAGTTGAGAAATTATTCGCACATGGTGTTTCCGCAAACCTTTCATTATTTAATTATTTTCATGAATAAGTGACACACGAAAGAGATTTTTGTCAATTATTTTAAGATATTTTGAAATTATTTTAAAATATCTCTAATTCATTTGGAGATATCTCTAAATCATTTAGAGATATCTCTTAATCGTTTCCGGTAACCTGACTCGTGGGTATGTTTCGGGGGGTAGGAAAGGATACTGTCTGCAGCTGTGATTTGTGTACAATTGGTTGCTTCCCGTGTAAGCCCATGGCCCATGGATTTTTGGCTTTCCGTGGCCAGCGTCATTGTGTGTACCAGTGCGCATGACCCCACATGCGTATACGCGCAAACGGAAACGATTTAGAGATATCTGTAAATGATTTAAAGATATCTCTTATTCATTTAGAGATATCTGTAAATGATTTAAAGATATCTCTTATTCATTTGGAGATATCTTTAATTGTTTTAGAGATATCTCTAAATCTATTTAGAGATATGTCTAAATGAATTAGAGATATCTCTAATCTCTAAATCATTTAGAGATACCTCTTTAATTGTGTTTGAAATAATAAGACAACCACTTCGTGCATTCGAAGATTTAAAGATATCTAATATTTAGAGATATCTCTAAATCGGTTCTAAATCCGTTGAAGCAATAAATCCAATGCTTTGCACGCTCAATTCAATCATATTGTCACGAATATTTTAACAAAATCTCAATGCTGCGCAAATTAAAACACGATTTAGCGATATCTCTTAATGATTTAGAGATATCTCTAAAAGATTTACAGATATTTTTAAATGATTTAAAGATATCCAAAAATCTTTTAGAGATATTTAAAGATATCTTTTAATGCATTACAGTCATCGTCGATACCACTTTGAAAGACTTTGCTAATGCTATATAGGCCTATATGTTATTTTGGCTCGCCATACAAATGCCACCTAGACGTAGTATGTACCATGCTTACACAGACACGTTCACGCAGTGAATTACTGATGTGTATGTGCACCATAGAGCTATATTAAATTACAAGAGCGCTAACTCGATGTACTAAAGTAGTGCCTAAATGGGCGCATCCATGTTTGTGCACAAACATATGGAAAACTTGAAATTGTGTATGGCTTTTGTACGGCTATTTGCATATCTGCGTTTGTATTCCATATACCGGTGCGTTATCGAAGCCGATACGCCCGAAACCGAAACGCACAATCAGCAAATGAGCGTTTCATTTTGCTGTACGCAAACAGCGCAATGTGTGTGAGTCCTTCCGCTGCAGATGCTTTTCGCCGTGACGTTTTAAAACCGTCATGACGCGCGTAAGTTGTTTGCGTATCTTCTACCTGCGCGTTGCATTTAAAGTACACTTTTAATATTCAATCCATCTATTTTGATTGTGTTCCACAAACACGGACATAAATTCAAAATGTCGGCGCGGAGAGCGGCTCAATTAAGCGTCTCCGCGCGCCAGAATGAGGAGTTAGCGCTCTAGTAATTTAATATAGCTCTATGATGTGCACACATCATATGTATACATAACCGTATCATACAGGCGTACTTCCCCATTGAATGACATGTATGTGGAATAGGCTTGACATGCAATGCTTAGTTACATTGATATGTCGCATGTTCCGAATAATCCTTAAAGAAACGGAACATTTAACGGGAAAACGCCGTTAAAAGAATGTTTACAAATGGGTTGGCACGTTAAATAAATTTGCAAATTTTAGAACAATTAATAATGATTATGTTCAATCTAAAAATGGCAATATTTACATACTTCTCACCAAATATGCGGTAGAGAGTTCGCAACTAACTGCACTCCTCTGAGGCTTTTTAAAAAAATTTTGTTATTTAGGCCTATTTATTTTTCAAAGTGTTGGGCAATTCCAACCACACTGGCCTGAGGAGGGGTCTTAACATCCCTCTTTGACAGCAAACAAAATAAAACAAATCATACAGGAAAACATAGAAAATGCATGAGAAACCCATTAGGACATTTGCGAAATCTAAATTGTATTAGAACGTTTTTTTTTATATGAATACAGACTTCAGGCAATCAGAATATGTGTAATTTGAAAAGCAATAGAAAAAATATATCCGATTTTTACTCGCAGTATACGACGTATAGCAACAACTTAGTCCAAAAAGGCTGTCATCATATGAGGTCTATAGCAATGGCATTGCTTGGTACGTCATGGCTGTCACTAGCCAAAACCTAAAACGTAATTATCTGCATTAGTTGCACAGTATAAATATTTGCGGATGAGTACAAAGTTCATGTCATGCTCAAGTATTGTTGAAGATAGCATAGTATATCTGGTTGGGGGCAGGTTTGTGGGGCTTCTGCACTAATTATTGACGGTAAAAGTTAACATATAATTTGAATTTCACATCGCACTCTGAATAATTTAGTATACTGACTTCAGGAGTATTAATAACTCTTAAAATTCCTGATTTTGTAACCTAAGCGGAAATGTAACAACGTGATTGTATCACCCCTGCTTCCAAAAAGCCAGTACCATGCAGTGTAAAAGTCTTTATTTCACAGAGTTTATCTGCATTAGGTGCACAGTAAATATTTGCATGGAGTACAAAGTTCACGGCAAGCTCAAGTATATTGTTGAAGATAGCATAGTATATCTAGTTGGGGGCAGGTGGGGCTTGTGCGAATTTGCAACTTAAACTGAGTGTGGATATGCTATGGAGAACTGGTAGGGTTGAACATCTATTTCATCCGATGTTAAGGCGCTTCTGTGTGAATAGGCTCTTCACGTGGTCGGTTTCCATAACTTGTTTCCTACCGTTAAAATGCTTTCATTTAGGCTTATGTCCGTAGTTCAATTTTATTGAGAATATTTTTCTCCCCATTGTGGTGTGTGCATTGGCATAACGGGAAGTTTACAGACGAATTTGCAAAACTCCGTGCTCGATATATAGCTGGTCACCACACCGCCACTGATTGCCACTATAGCAGAAAGATGCTGAGGAGTTGTATACATATCAGTTAACACATTGATGTTTTAATAACGTGGTATACATGTTATGTCTAATGTTGTCATGACATTTTGCAATAATGTTAGCAACATGAGCCTCAGTAATGTTTTAACGACACCAATGGGTAAAACGTTTGTCTGATGTTTTCATTATGTAATATTGACATTATGCTTTAACATAAAAATATGATTCAAAATATATCATGATACAATTTGATGATTACAACCAAACTCATTGATTGTCTCGTTATTTACCTTTGTATAATATAACAATTTAAAACAGAGGGATACAGAACAATGAAATTGAAATGTTGATGCAACTGTATAATTGCAGGAACGAATGTGAATGGCGTTGCCATTTTGGGGGTAATTAGCACCTCTGTGCTCTTATCTGAGATAAAGTAGGTATTCGTTTTATAACTGGGTGTATATTCAGGACTAACTGACATTATTTGCCACTTACAGGAGTGGACATTATTAGTTACGCAACACAACAATACGCCGCACACAGACCCTTTACATCCCCGTGGTCACCTATTATGCCCGTGTGAAGCAATTATTGAGATTCATTTCGTGTAAAAAAAAAAAAATTAAACTTTGTGGAGATGAAAAAGGAATCTTTAAAGGGGTAACCATAATAGACTTTTTTTTAAACTTTTATTTTTGCCCGTTACCATGGTTACGGGCCATTATGTGTTTTGGCCATTTTGGGGATAATTTCTTGAGGCTGCAAAATTCATTTTTTTTGGCGTTATTTTCTAAAGGTCATTAAGCCAAATCTGCGAAGTAATGTCACAAAAGGTAACTATATCGACGACCAAAGTATCATCCTTACCCTCTAAAAGAAAAAAATAGAAACACTTCTTGAAAAATCTGCTTGACATTATTGTCAGGCCCTATAATAACAGACTGTTTTTTACAACTAGCAAAATTGCATTTTAATACCCCATTTTGTATCCTCTAAAATTGCACAGTTCATAGCATTGGTTCTTCATATTTGGTGAGAAAATGTTGGGTTATTGTATATATCCTTTGTGCAGCGCTTCAAAAATGGTAAATTTCACAAAAACCTTAAACAAGTGTATTTTCTGAGTATTTTCCTTGTTTTGAGTGCATAACTTGTATAATTGGTATTGTTCATGAATCTAAAGCACATTTTCACAAACAGAATGAGAATGTATCATTTTTAGACCAGTGGATGAATAGGTAGGTCAAAATTTCATACAGCTGGCAAGGCCCCCGCCCACTCCCGCCAAAGCACCGAATTTTTGAACTTGTGTGTTGCATAACGAAACAAATGTAAATAAATAATATGCAAGTGAACACTTTAGAAACTTACATAGACTTCCTTTCACAGCCTCCCTTCCCCCATCCTGGGGCCATTGCTTTGGGGTTGAGTAAGTTATTCAACCACCAATAACTTGGCTTTGTTTGTAAAATCATTGTCACATGGGATAAATCTCATGTGTTTATAAGTTTAATAGAATACAATAACGGCCATATCCATTGAATCCCTCTGATTGAAGTGCATTCATTAATTAAAATAATGATGTCGCTAGTCCTCCCTCCCAGCTAGGCTCTTGTGCCCTCTTCCCCTTGCCACCAAATTCAGATTTTGGATTGCTACTTGAATTTGCCTTCACATATCTGGGAATTGTAAAATAGATATCAATTCTGCAACAGGCGTACCATCTATCGACAGCCCACCTCTGCCATATCCCTCTTTTCCTACTCCAGTGCTCATTATGAGCAACGACCCCTCCTCCTCCCAAAGAATCTGCAATATGTACATTATTGTTAAGGTTACATATTGCCTTGAGGGAAAGTCCACATATTTATATGCACTATGTAGGTTTGGCTATTTTTTGTCAAGATGGGGAGTGGTTTGGAATATCTGGAAAGTGTGGGGGTGTAATATGGATAGCATGTACATGGCAACATGCACATAATGCTGTAATTTTTAACAAAATTGCATTTATTTTATTATTTTCTACATACAGAGAAAAGATATGGCGGCTATGAGAGCAACTAACCTATACATTCTTCTACATGATATTTTTAAAACAACTATCACTGAGTGAAAACTCAAAATGGCCTATATTTGATGATTGACTGAATTGTCTTGGCCCTACGTGTAAATATGGTCAGACTGAATCGACATATAAAGTCGAATATTGTACCAAAGTTGTGCTGCGTATGCCCTCCAAAATCGTTATTTTGTAATCAGCTCCGACATTTTGAGTCGCTTCCAAACTGTCATCAGTAGTCAACATACCACACTTCTGTGGTGCATCCATTATTGCATGACCAAGCAATTTAAATGTATTGGTGCTTATAACATTACAGGGTTTTTTGTATTCAAAGTGAGAATGTTTTTTGTTAATGTAGCACTGAAAGATATCAACTTTCCCACCATCAACCACAAGGGCTTACAGATTTGAACTTTCTGGCGGGTATTTGGGGTTTTTTTCTGAAAGGGAAGGGTACAGCACACTGTGATCCCCATGTTGATTTTGCATATGCTGAACCGATTTTTCCTACAGCTGATTTGGCAGGAAAATCATTGGTTGATCTGGCCATTGTTCTATAATATGACATTCTTGGTTCTATTGCTGCATTACCATCACTAGGAGACGTTAACTTTTTATATATTTTGCCAAACTCTGTCTACAGATAACATCTTTATAAAGGCATAATTTCTGGTATTTTTTGTGTTAACATTCATCCTGAAGTCAGGCAATTGTTTGCATCCATTGTCAATGCCATAAGGACTATAAGAACTCTACTGGACTTTAGATTTCAAAAATGTGTGGGGTTTCAAACCCGAAATTGGCAAAACTCTCTTTTGAGCTTTGGGAGTGGGGGTGGCAGGGGAGAGGGGCCAGCTTTGAGACGGCTGTTAAGGTGGTAGATTGTAAAAGGGTTCTACTTGCAAAATTAATATCTAGTGCATTTACAATTTAATTTAGGCAAATACATGCAGAAATCAAAATCTGAATTTGCAGTGGCAAGGGAAGGGGTGGGCTCTTTATTAAGGGAGGAGAAGTGGACATCATTTGAATAATGGTGACACTTCCCAATCAGGAGGACAATGGATATGGCCATTATTATTCATTGTGGGCTTGGTAAATAACACATGAGTTTTGCCTAATGCATACAATGATTTTACCGACAATGCCAAGTTGTTGATGTAAGTGGTCACACCCACCTCAACTCACAGCAATGTTTCGGGTGGGGAAAGGGAGGCTGTGAAAAGGAATCTATTTTTATGTATATATAATATTTCATATATTATTTATTTGCACTATACTTTGTTATACAAACAAAGTTCAAAAACTGGTGGCAATATGGGAAGTGGGCGGGGCCTAGCTGTGTGTGTGTTGGGGTACATTTATCCTACTTATTCATCCACTGGCCCAAAAATGATACAGAGTCTGATTTTGTTTGTTAAATAAAGCTTGATTCACAGAACAATACCAATTATACATGGTTATTACTCAAAACAAAGGAAAACACTGAAAATACACTTTTGCTAAGGTTTTTGTGAAATTTACCATTTTTGGAGCGCTACGTTGCACAAAACGATATACTAATAACCCAACATTTTCTCACCAGATATGAACAGACCAATGTCTGAACTAACCATACCGCGGAAGGGAAATTATTCTGAGTGCCGTGACAAGTGCCATTTTGGGAGGGATAGAAATGGGGGTAAAATGCAATTTATGCTAGTTGTAAAAACATGCTGTATTATATGGCTCTAAAAATAGTGAGATTTTTCAGAAGTGTTTCTATTTTTTTCTTGTAAAAGAGTAAGGTTATCGATACTTTGTCGTGATATATTACTTTTGTGACATTACTCTCGCAGTTCGGCTTGATGACCTTTGAAATAACGCAAAAAAAATTAACTATTAACCATGGCAACGCGCAAAATATCGGTTTAAAAGTATATATTGGTTACTTAGTTCCCAAAGTCCTTTCATCCTACAAATTTTTAAAAAATTTCGCTGATTTTTTTAGCGTGGAAACTTATATGAAGTATTTACAATGAAATTACTCTCTAAGTTCAAAAGTACGTTAGCTCAGCGTTATATACTTCGTACATAACCCGACGACTGGGATTTGATGTATTATTGTCACGTTAGGTATACAATTTCCTTTGAAACAAATGGATACAACAAAAATTGGATAAGAAACATTAAAAAAGATACACGAAAAGTTCATTTGTATTGCTGTCGTAGATTCTTTTGCATTTGCACTGAATCACACACTCAATGGCATTTATCGACAACTTCCTATAATGTGATTTGTTGAGGAAACTGAATGCCAATGAAGATTAAAAGTGTGAAATACAAATACTGTACAAAAGTTGAACATGCATGGGTCTAGTATACCAAATCTAGGTAAAGCGATGATACATCAAGCAACTGTAGTTCAGAACCTGCCTGATTAAACTTCAGGGACAAACTTGCACCTGCTGCTTGGAAACAAACTTTTGCTTATGGGGTACTGGAATAATAGGGGAGAATGATGGGACCCCATAACCCCCCAACTAACTTTCGCCAATTTGGGGTGCCTTTTAGGTCCTAAAACGCATTTTGGATGTTAACAGGAAAAAAATCCGATGCAAAGGAGATAGCTCAAGATGGCGGTGTTAATATGGCCGCCAAAAATGGTAAACTCCTGAAAAAAGGCAAGATACAATCAGCCGGAATTATGTGATAGTGGCATAAATAAAATGGTTAGTTCTATTTCTTTTTAGACTCCTCAACAACTCATTTCTAGTATGATTGTTTTGCTATTATGTTTCAATTCAAGATGGCGGCTAATTTGGCGGCCAATATTGGTGGCCGCCATATTGTAAAATATGGAAAAAGTCACATATAAGCCTAACATTATCAGTACAATCAAAAGTGAAATTGTTAGATATACGTTTTTACCCTTCACAAATTCATTTCTGGTATCGTTTTTTCTATCATGCTTCATACATGGTATGAGCGATAAAGCAGTGGCCAATATGTGGCCGCCAAAATGGGAATAAATTGAGAAAAAATCATATTGACGAATGCAAATAGTGTGATAAAAGCATCAATATAATTGTAAGTTATGTTTTTGACCTCACAAATTCATTTCTGGTATCCCCTTCTTCTTCTTCAAATTCAAGTATGGCGGTCAGATTGGCATGCAAAATCGGTCAAATGTGAGAAAGGATGAGCAAATTAGCCAAATAATATGATAAATGCATACATTTAATTATATTAGATACATGCTCTTCAAACCCTTACAAGTTCATTTCAAGCTATCTTTCTCGTTTTGCCAACCATGAACCAAATTAAGATGGCTGACAATATGGCTGCCAAAATGGTCAAACTTGGGTCTGGGTTGCATAGCCATATGAAATGATATGTATGAGTAGTGTTGAGATTATGTGTTTTGAGACTTCACTCTGTGCATATCTGGGATTTGTCTTCCTGCAAACATGTTCCAAATTCAAGATGGTGGGTCTATGGACCGTAGTAAGGCCGAAGCTTCCATCAACGGCCGGTTTGGCTAGTTGATCAGGGGCCATCCAGTAGCTCCAGCCGGTTAGTTTAATCCTCTTCAAACCGGCCGAGCAACTGGGCTGCAGACTCAGACTCTGGCTGAGGCAACCTCACCCACTATAGTAGGTGATCTATTGCTGTACTACGCCTGATGATTGCAGGTCCAGCATCTGGATCATGAGACCCAAACAATGAGGGTATTTAACTGCTTATCATACTCACGCATCAACAAAAAGCTTTGAGCCCGTGACTGCTATAGTAAATTAACTGGGCCACTTTCTTCAGGGGGAGGATCTTTCCGCTACTTCGTTTGGTAAATTGTACTTTCATAGAAACCAAACTGTTAGGTATATGCGCCTGGAACGAAATGTAATGAATAAATGTAATGATGCCAGCCATCCATCTATGGAAATATAGAGTCTGGAAAACTTGTTTACGCCATGTTCTCCAACAACATACACTAATCTACTTTGAACTCTTTGGTTTAACTTTGGAGGCTGACAGGCTGCATACCAAAGTAGGTTGTTCGTTGGAATGACTGAGGGACAAAAATACTCGGCCGAGGATCATACTGGTCTTAAAGGGCTGGTACAGGGCAGCGCAGGAATGAAGAGGTTAGACTCAAAAAAGGTAGAATTAGGATGTACCCATCTAGAAAATTCTACCTCCTAGAGAACACATGGCCACATTATTTGGCTGTGTACGATGTCTTTTTGTATTTTTTTTTACCAATAAGGCGGTACAAATGGAGTCATGATATTGCCGCCATATTACTGCCATTTTTAATTGAAACATGATAACAAAAAATGCATTGGCAAGTGGTAAAATAACATACAATTAAAATTTTATTGCTCATGATTTGCAGGGCTGATATATGACTTTTTCTCGATTTTGTTTACTTCATTTTGGTGGCCATATTGGCTACTAACCTGGCCATCATCATGAATTTGAAGCATGATAGAAAAAAGATACCAAAAAGAATTTCATGAGGTAAAAAACATATAACTAATAATTTTATTGATTTCTTTTATCACATTTTATTGCTGATATTTGACTTTTTTCGATTTTGTTTACCATTTTGGCGGCCATATTGGGCACCATCCTGGCCACTCATCATGAATTTGAAGCATGATAGCAAAACAGAGATACCAAAAATGAATTTTCGATTGTTAAAAACATTCGGCTTATTCCCGGCTGATATATGACTTTTTTAATTTTATTAAATACAGGCGGCCATATTGGTTGCCAGATTGGCCACCATTTTGGCCGCCATTTTGAATTTGAGATACCTGAAATGAATTTGAGAGGGCTCAAAATCATGTTTTACAACTTTATTTATGATGTTATCATACTCATTAGGTGAGATTTTTTTACCTAATATAGTCGTATTATATTGGCTAGCCAAAATTGGTCACGCCATCTTGAATTTGAATCATAAATATACTCAACTATAAAGTTGACGGACAAGATTAATGCAGAAAGCGGTTACGTAAAGCCCTTACGTCGTGGCTTAATTCTGGAATATATAGATGCTCTAGTGGTGCAATCGGTACGACTTTCCACAAAAATGTTATCACAGCATGTTGTGTTTAATATGCAAGCTATATCCACTACCAACTTTTTATCAATATCGTTAAATTCTCCGAACTCCGAGTCCAGCTCTTCAGGCACAGCACAGCGGCAACGGAAAACTGCCCCACTCTGGTCTAATGAACGTATTTGTATGGTGGCCCTGAAGGGATTGATGCCGCATATCGCAAACGTAGTGCGCATAATTACTGTATGCGATGTCGCGAAATTATCGCGAATGTGTGCGCACACGGCTGCGATGTCGCGAAAATTTATCAGGCGACATACGTGGCAACATCGTATGCGATGTCGCGAAATTTATCGCGAATATATGCGCACACGTAGCGCGATGTCGCGAATTAATTGCGAACGCGTGCGCACACGTATGCGATGTCGGATCAACACCGCGAATATGTGCGCACACGCATCGAGCGTGAATCTGTTTGCAATGTCGTGCGACGATCTTAGACACACCCTGTCGCATACCTTTCAGTGAAAATTCCTAATGAACTGGGGAGTTGTGCAGCAGCTAGTCTGGGAATTCAGACGTACTGTTAGGATATAAAGATAGGCTGACTAATAAACCCGCGCGCACGCTGTTCCCTCGTGCACCATTGTTATTACTAGTACTTGGTCGAGCGCAAACTTGCTACTATAGCAACTTCTTGAAATTCGATAAAGCGCATGGAACAGCGTGGCGCGCGAAGGTCGTATTAGTCAGACCTCTATTTATATCTAACAGTACGTCTAGATTCCAGACTAGCTGCTACAACTCCCCAGTTCATTAGGAATTTTACTGAAAGGCATGCGCACAAGGTATGCAATAAAATTCACGATTATTGCAAACAATCTGCATACGTGCGGCACATATTCGCGAATTGTTTCATCGACATCGTATACGTGTGCGCACACATATTCGCGATTAATTCTCTTACGACATCGCATAATGGTGGCAGCACATATTCGGCGATTAACTCTTCACGATGATCGCATACGTAAAAGTGCAGATATATTCGCGAATTGTTTCACGATTATTGCATACGCAAAAGCGCACATATTCGCGTGATTAATTTCAACGACATCGGCATACGCCGTGCGCACACATTCGCGATAAATTCCAGCACAACATCGCATACGTATGCGCAGCAATATCGTTTGCGATATGCGATGTCCCTTCAGGGCTAATGCAGACATGGCTTTACAGGCTAAACGTTGTGTATGCATGATCTCTACACACGGAAACAGGTTCCAAAAAGTAGGAATCCTCAGCTGAGCACAAGCCACAAAATCATTATGGTATATCAGTGAATATATAAGACAGGCAAAAATGTTGTCGGGTAGAAAACTTGACAAAAGCTAGAAAAATGTACCCGACAATCCCCAACGTGTCACTATCAAAAAGCTGACCGGTGCCTAGGTTCTCGCATACAGTACGATGGTACTTTTTTCCTGCTCACACCAGATTGTAGAAAATCGTCTGGCAACGCGACTCAAAATGCTGTAAGATGAGTATTTGGTGCGCAGTGCAGGCACAAGCTCAAAGAAGGAAAAAGCCCGCGGCTTAATCAGTGCGTTCGATTACTTCCCAAGCTCTGACTGCGTGCAAGCGACAGCGTTCGATTCACCTGTCACGAGCGACCTCTCGCGCTTACTCGAGCCTGCCCAAGTGGAGCGACTCGCCGAGCCGGTTACTTCGAGGCATCCCAGAATACAACGCGAAAACATGATGGCGGCCAATGACCGTAAATTTGATACATGGTGAACATGTGTGTGAAGCTGTATGGCTTCGCAAGTATGTCAACTTTAATCACATTTATTTAAAACCAATCCACTTTAAAACTGGACTTTAGTCCGGTATTTCTGTATTAATGTCTCTATCATTCATGCAAATGCATTGTGCATTGTTGTTTTCTAGGCATATGCCATATGATAGCACAGTCCTCCATGGTTACTTCATTCCTCATGCGTTCCTAGCCTATAGTAGCAGTACTGTATGGAATTGTGTGGTCTAAATTTGCAAAACATTTCCTTATCCTGTAGAAGCTTAAAGCTTTTTTTGTTGGTGATGGGGTCACAGGGACTGTTCTTGATCTGAGTAAGGCTAGGCCTACTTTTTTGTGGGCAAAAGAGAAGTGGGATTCACTCACTGGTCACAGAGTCCAAGTTTGGTCTGTGATGAACTGTAAAATGAACAACTTAACAAAAACAAAACATACAACAGGGACTGGAGGATCTGACATCTTGGAGTAAGCTTGAGTAACTCCAGATCCAATGCGTCGACTATCAAATGTCCCCCCAGTGCTGCCCCAGGTCCGATGTGGGGATTTGGTCACGTTTTCATGCCCCAGGTGGGGATTTCGGCTTCACTCAATGTACACTGCTGAAATTGGCGTACTACATAGAAAGTTAAGCATTCACTATTGCGCCCCACGCATGTGTGTCGGGGATTGTCACTTAAATTTTGCCGAGGGTGGGGATTTGTGTCACTGGGTAGTGACAATCCCTAACGTCTTGGGTGGGGCAGCCTGTGGGAGGGTTGGGGAAAACAAGGATAGGCGCATAATGTTCATCGCGTAGAGCTTGAGGCTGCCAACTTTCATGACTAGTATTAACAAAAACTAAGATCGTAAGAGACCCCGAATCCGACCGTATATCTCCACTGCATCCAAACAAATCCATTTTCTGATATCCCAACCCAGATCCATAATCCACTCCTCATTTACTTGATTTCACTTATTCTTAGATGTGGAAGATGATGCATACAACAAACAGCCTACCCATTTGGTAACCACCCAGCCAATTGAGCTGTCACTACCAGCTTACATATGCCCAGATACTTTTGCACACTCACAGATTCACATGTATTATTTACATATTTATTTGGTCCCAATCCAGAACTGACTTTTCTGGGGGCTCTGACCATACTGCAGTACCAGTCTCCAAAGCATGTGCTCATCGCAGTGATGCATTTAATTTTAGTCATTGATGTATCCATTTTCAACAAAATGGCCAGCCCATTACATATTGCTCACTTGTAGCCCTTTTCGGTAAAACCTAACCCATTTAGTTGTTCAGCACTTAACATATTTATCTTCTTCCCCCGGAAAATACTGAACAAACCAAAACAGAATTCAATTAAAGAAATGAAGTTATCTGCAAACTTTATGACTAACAACTATTGTGCTTCTCTATAATTTATTTTCTAGTTTCCAGGAAAACAGTCTCATGTTTGCCACCCATGGACTGCTTTGACACCTAGTCTCAAACAAACCTCGTAAGGGTGAGTTTACTTTCTAATACTCCCACTCACATGATTACATCTCTGCATTCACATGATGACTCACTAACCCATAATGAAACAAGCTGCAGAGGGCAACACCAATCTCCCTATACTGTATACATGCTAAACCTAGACTATTGTTATTTAACCATACAGCAAACTAACCTAATAAGGTCCTTGGACTTCAAATTACCTTGTTGTAACAGGCACCTTGTATTAACAGTGCCTTCTATCAGGGTTCGACTCTATCTCATACCATGACTGTGCCACGAAAAAAGTATGTGCATAATTCACTGACAATGAAAATTCCATTAACTTTAGGAACACGACATGGTGGACTACCGTTATGACAATCCGGTTTCATCGTCATGATCGGGGACAGATTGGAGAAAGTGCAAGCACTGGAAAACAAAATAGAAAATATGGCAAGATATTGCTGCCGAGTTTGATGAACCAAATGTAACAGGTACAAAATGTGAAGATAAACGGAAAGAATTTAAAAGAAGGGTTATAGAGATTATGTTAAACAGCAAAATTAAGTGTTCAGGTACAAGTCCTTCTAGGTTTGAATGTGCTGAAGATATGAGCCAAAATAATGGGCAATGACTCTGGATTGCAGCTGTTACCAGAGGGAGTCAGAAACTGGTAGATCAGGATATTGTGACGACGAATATGCTGATTTTGAAATGGGAGTGACATATAACAATAAAGAAAACGTAAAATCTCTGGGTCAAACCAGTTGACAAGATTCTGGCCAAGACATGAGACAAAGAGATGACACAGTCATGACAGAAGTGCGTGCCATGCACCAGGACAATTTACGTGTTCTAAACAAGTGGACAAAACTTTTGAACAGTGTGAAATGTTTTGCACCATCTCATCATAATACAAACTTCTTAACCATTCAATTGAGATTTATTTGGACAAATACTGTCCGTTTTCTAAATTACGAATTCAAAACCATTTTAAGTTGCACGAACCACTGAAAAGGTATGCCCTTCTTTTTGAAAAAGTTTTTATTGCAATCTATGTAATGTCGAAGGTCTGGCAGGTGAAACTTTGGTACGACAAAACCTATTTAGCAAATCTGTACAGTAGTACAGCAGTCCTAGTGTCTTATTTGGATTTTTTTAGGGGGGTTCACCCTCATAACAGTGCATCTTCTTTCCCAGGAATCTTAGGATCTTTTTGATGGGTTGGTCATATGACAATTATTCTGCAATTTAAGAGTATGGCTCTGGAATGATGCTATTTTTCAAACCATTTTACCCCCATCTCCATGAAGCAAAGGAAGTGCTTTGAGATTTTCTTTTTAAAATGTACTTGAGCATTATGAAATAAAAGTAAACAGTTATATTATTTGATTTGAGTTTCACAGATGAAGAGTTATATGAAATTGTTTTATTATGTTTTTATAAACGTTTTTATATACATGTAGCTCTAATTATATTATTTATTGTAAATTGTACATGTATATTAAAAAGTTCTATTCCTGATGGTTATATTGAGGTTTATTGAGTTATTCACGCCTGTTGGTTGTCAGTACATTTATGATATAATTTACACTAACGGGTAGTACAGGAAATTGGGAATCGGGTACCTAATTGAAGTAAAACACTAATGACTGGACCATTGCCATGGATTGTGGTGTAACACCTTTGTGCATTTCACCAGTCATGAACATTGCATTCACCAGTCATAGAACATTGCCTCCATTGTGATTTCATCTTGTAATTGATAACAGTAAATTGAAGAATCAGCAGTGTTCTGCACAACATTGAAACCCATTGTTATGCTACAAACCCTACACGATTAAGTTACTTTAATGATCTGAACAATCAGTAAATTAATGAAAGCTTGCTGGGGAATTTCTTATTCAGAAAAATTACAACTCTGTAAATGACGAGCATAATAATACAAGAACAGTGTACATGTATTAGGTTTATTTGTTGTTTAATAAATTGAAACAAAAATCCCAAAAAATGATAAATGTAATGATTTCTTTAGAAAAAAAGTCGTTATTTGAGACTCTAAAGCTGGTAAGTCATTTCCTGAGTCCAAGTGGCGGCCATTTAAAAGAAAGAAGCTGGAGCCACCTTGGAAAATAGCCCGGCCGGTCGTTTTGAAAATGGGTCGGGCAGCCATTTGGGGAAAGAAAGAAAGAAGGGCCTCCTTACTTTTTCAAAAAGGCCGGAAGCTAAACATGTCCTTTTGTAATTTGGACTAATGTAACTAACGGTAAAGTGCATTCGTGTTAAAAATTCAAAGCAAACGTCACTTCCAAAATTAAGGTTTAAGCATTCGATTGTTTTCTTAAAAATAAAATAAAATCTGAACAGAAAATGTGCGAAAATTCACAGCCGAGGTCATTTCATTTCCTTCATTGGACAGCATCAATTAACTTGAATGTATACAATGTACTTATATTTATCCCCTGCTCACCCCTCCCCCTCCCTCTAGGTTTGTAATTCTGACGCTTGCCCCCCCCCCAGAAAAAAAATCAACCCATTCCACCAGGTGCTAATCCCGGGAGAGATGTGGGCACATGTAAATCCCCTTACTTTTTTACCAGCATGACCAGGGGAGGGCTAATGGATCATCTTCCACTTGTTCGTGGTGATAACCAAAAAAGGCAGATTTGGAGGTCTTTAACTTACAAACGACCGAAATGCATTCAACAATACTGACAAAAAGGCGCCCACCCAAGTATCATATGGTGTTCAGCAAGGCCCCCCTCGCTTTTCATATTTCCAAGGCCGGGCAGCTTCTTTTATCGTAGTCAGCTCCCCATCTCCCCCTCCCTTTGGCAAACATTTACACCAATGCATTCCAGGATTTCGTTTTCTGTTGGGACTACCTGTAGTGTAAGAAACATTTACAGTTCCTTTTACTCTTGTCTGGCTAAGAACAGCTCAAGTTCCCTCCTCCTCTCAGCACCTGCTTGATCATTTGTTGTATGGTCTGGGTGTTAGCAGCGTTGACATTCTGTTCTACCCAAGTTGCTTCAATTGGTTCGTCCTCATTTCGAACACAGAAGTAATACATAACACATGCGGCGCTAGGATAGTGTGGCACTAACAGTTCAAAGTCTTGTGCATCAAACTTCATCAGTCTGCGGAAGCGTCCTTTAAGCTGCCCAAACGCCCCGCTCGATCATGACCATCGCTGAATAGAGGCGTTTGTTGTTTCTGCTGGTTACGCGTCAGGTTTCCATAGTCCTGATGCGGCGTCATCGAGCCATGTCATGAGGAGGATACGCTGTGTCACCGATGAGGAATTCTTCGTCTTGGAAATTGCTGGCTGATGTCTGGAAGCAGAAGAGTTTCTCAGTACTCTTGAGTCATGCACCTAGGCCAACCAGTGTTAACAGGTGTAAAGCAAAGTTCATTATCACACACCTTGTATGACCACAGAGTGATATTTCTTACGGTTGATGTAAGAAATTGGGTTGTCACCTCCTTCTTTGGTGCTTTTATCTGTATATGTGATCCGTCTTAGCTCCAATAACTCCCTGGGAATTTACTGTGCTCCTCGAATCCTCTGATTTTTTTGGGCGCTTTTCTGGAGATGGCCACTGAATTGCTCTCTTCATCAGTTGTTGATAATGGCCCAAACAAAGCCGCGATACATGCGTCGTTGATTTTGAGATGCCGAATCTACCAGAAATGGACTGAAATTATGAGTCGGTGTC